>JACXGJ010008637.1:0-22500 GCA_016801105.1 Esox niger | reverse complement strand
GGAACTATTCTGAGGGGAAACGAGAGTCTTTGGCAGCGCTCAGCCTCCACGTTAACCTGGGGCACTTGTACCTGCTTTTGCTTTTAGTCTGAGCCAGAGACAGTCAATGGGTCTCTAATGCTGTGACTTAAGACTCAGAGGATTTCGTCTGTGTGGAGAAAATAACGACAGTCATCTTGTCTTGCGTGCTGTTAGGCAAATACCAGTGAATAATGTTGTGTGTGTGTTCGTGCGTGCTTGTGTGTGTGTGTGTGTGTGTGCGCGTGTGTGTGTGTGCGTGTGTGTGTGCGCCTGCGCGTGCGTGCGTGTGTGTGCATCCACAGTGTATGGGTGCAAGTGTATAATGACAAAAAACTACAAGCACAACAGCCGTCACTGATGTTCCAGAACGACTCGAACATTTGAAATCAGGGAGAACTATTTGACCATTAAACCTATTGCACCCATCAATAACAGCCTCTCCAGCCTGTGTTTTCTCCTACAGCTTTCAGTATGTCTGCTTTCTCCTTTGATAATTGCATGTATCAGAGCCTGACCTCCAAATGTATTTCAACAGCCGTGTTGAAGGTTGGTCTGTGTGCTATTCCCTCTGTATTTCACAAATGCAGATGTTCAGACCTTCTGCCAAGAAATGGAGGCCCTCTTTGACTCTCTCTCTCTCTCTGACTTTTTCTTTCCATCTCTCTCCCTAGTAATCCTCCTCTCTCACTCTCTTCAAAATCTCTCGCTTTCTCTCCTTTCCTCCCACACTCTCTCTTTTACTTTGTGGTTCAGTGTCTCTCCCCGACTCTTTTATCGCTATGTCTCTGTCTCCTTCCCTCTCACTCTCTTTCTCTCCCTTCATCTCTTTCTCTCTCTCCATCCCTCTCTTTCTCTGTCCAACCATGACTGTGCATGGCTCTGGATTTCTGAGTCCATGTTCATGTGTCCTTGGTGCTTCATACCATAACTACAATCAACAAAGAGAACAGATTTCATTCGTTTTTTGCTGCTTACCAGAGAGAATCATGGTCCTTCAGGCTGGATAGAGACATGGTCCTTTGAGCTGGATAGAAAAGTGTCCGTCAAGCCACTAATGAACATTATTTCTCCGTGCATTCAGGTGTTTGGGTGAACCACCATGAGGACTTGTGCTGAGTCAGAGAGTTGTACCAATACAATTATTCATTTCATTAATGGTTTGAAAAATTTTAGATTTCAACCTTATCGGCTCAATGCTATGTTTTGTTCTTGTAATGTTCCTCTCACTCAGCTCCTCTGGCGTTTCTTATAACATGACACTGGCACAATGTGTCATACAGGATGTAACGTTCATTCTTGCATGTTTGGGTGAAACCATATTGCTGTTTGCTCTAACGGTTTGATAAATAACTGTCAGGTGACAGTGCGTTCCGGCCATTCTAATTTCCAGCGTTTCATTGTGCCAGCCGCCTTTTTATCTGTCCGTCCTTCATAGAACGCTATCAACTGGTTCCGGTCCTCCGTGGCTCCTTCGCTGCTTATCAACGGCGGGTTCGGCTGCGGCCCTGCTTTACCCTGTTCCCGGTTGGGTTCTATAAGCACTTATCCATATTCTCCCTGGCCTTGCTGTCAACACTTCAGGGTCACGGCCTCCACGTCCCCTAACATCCACCGCCAACCCGGCGCCATCTCCTAGCCCAACTCCTCATCCCTTAGCCCGACCACAGCCCCAACCCTAGCCCAACTCCTCATCCCTTAGCCCGACCACAGCCCCAACCCTAGCCCAACTCCTCGTCCCTTAGCCCGACCACAGCCCCATCTCCTAGCCTAACTCCTCATCCCTTAGCCCGACCACAGCCCCAACCCTAGCCCAACTCCTCATCCCTTAGCCCGACCACAGCCCCAACCCTAGCCCAACGCCTCGTCCCTTAGCCCGACAACAGCCCCAACCCTAGCCCAACTCCTCGTCCCTTAGCCCGACAACAGCCCTAACCCTAGCCCAACTCCTCGTCCCTTAGCCCGACCACAGCCCCATCCCCTAGCCTAACTCCTCATCCCTTAGCCCGACCACAGCCTCATCCCCTAGCCTAACTCCTCAATCAGAAAAAACTCCTCCTGCCAGGACTTCCAAATGGCACCCTATTCCCTTTCTGATGCATTGGGCCCTGGTCACTGCTGCACGAGGGATAGGCTGCCGTTTGGGATGCGGTTCGTCACTTTGACCTCCCCTTTGTGATAATGCTGCAGAGTTGAGTTTCATTGCTGCCACATCTGGAGGATAATTTGATGAACTGCAGGATTGTACAGAAGGGAAAAACGGTTGGCGTCTGTGTATATTGACTCGTGTTAACATCAAGAAGGAAGGACAAGGACGGAACTTTCCCCACTTTGTTACAATCAAAGCCCATCAAGATCAGAGCATCTGGGAATTGGGGAGATCTACATCTCCAGCTACAAGTTCTCCTGAAGATCTTACTGGCCGATAAAATCCAAATGTTTAATGACACGTATGGAGAAATGTACTGTATGTGTGTTCCTATGATGTCTTCCCTGTGCCCTGTGTGACAGTGTTAACTGTTCTCTAGATTAACTTTGTGAGGAACCTGGGCGCCATTTGGGACACCATATTTGCTTTCAAAGTTTCACTCTGTAAGGAACTGAATGCGCAACAGCCAACTGAGGCCACAAGCATTACATTGATTAAATGCTTACTGTAAAACCTAATGTATCTGTTTGGATACTCATTCTCAGGTTGAAGTGTTTGCACTGCAATTTAGTTGTCCTGGTCTTCAGCCTGAACACTATCAGACGTGAATAGAGTAGCCAGGATTCACACACATATACACACACACACACACACACACACACACACACACACACACACAGCCAAGTGGATATCTTCTTTGTATTAAGTTGCATTTGAAATGGATCCCTGCAAATGAAAAGTAGTTTTTTTGTCTACGTGAAATCTGTGCTACTGCCTGTGGCCAAGCGTGAGTCTCTTAAACTTTACTATTACAAGCTTTTCTTGCATGAATGTTCATGTTCTTCAAAACCTGCAGCGTCAATTGGAAAACTGGGCCTTTTTCCCTTTAAATCTGGCTAATCTCTTGTTCCAATTCAGCCTTGGAGATCAGCGTTCTGTAAATAAGTAAAAAAAAAAAAAGACATGTAAAAAATGAAAGAAGGGGGCCTAAACGGATTTAGCCGTGTTAATCTTCCAGTGGAGTAGATATCTGTGGCTCTCGAGTCTCCCTCTTTGTTGACAGAAGTGGGCTCTATTGTTGCAGCTCCAGTGGCTCAGAAGCTGGTCCCTTTTGAAGAGGCCTGCTATCGGCACGCTGCATGCCCGCCACCTCGCCCTGTGCAGGGAAGATAGGCTGCCTGGCTGCAGCGGCGGCTGGAGAAGATTGAATTTGAGTGTCACTTCTTCCCCCCGCCATGCGCGGGCCAGAGCTGAGCCCTGCGTGAGGGTTTTTGGGGGCTGAAGTGAGCACCGATGACAATGCCCCGGCTCCACGCCACGCGGCCACGCCGCCACGCCGCCACGCGCTTGCTCGCTTCCTGCCCCCTCCTCGCACCCGGCTCCGTCCGTATCCCGAGTTGCGCCCTAGTCCCTGAGACGCGTGCGCGTTGCCACGGGAACCAGGGGCCGCCTTTTGATTTGGGACTCAGCCTTTGTGTGCTTGGCTGATTTTGCTATGACAGGCTGAATACTGAGGAGGGAATTAGAGTGTTAAGGAGACATCTGAGTCTGTGTAATGTTTAATGCAAGAGCCCGGAGCATGTAAGAACTGATAATGACTACAAACAAGGCAACATCTTATTTGCTGTGTTTTCATTAAGATGACTAGAAAGATACTTGACATCCGAAGCTCCAGAGTTGTCCCCTCACTCATTCCTTCAATCCCATAATTTCAGACATAATGCTACCCCACCCCCCCCCCACACACACACACACACTCACTGTCTTTTGAGGACATGGGGGGGGTCTGATTGTAGACGAGGTTCGACATCGTCTTCCGTTTGTAAACAAACAAGCCGGGACACTCCTTCCACGTGTCTGTGCTGTGATTGGTTGTCATCAGGAAAACGGGGCCATTGAGTGTCGTGGTGAGCGAAGGACTCATCGCTCTCCTCTATGATGATAACGTGTAGATTGGAGGGTGCTCGTTTAAAGGTCACCCACAGAGATGTAATTGCCTTTTTCATACTCCACTACATTTACTAGGACAGAGTCATGATCTTGCTGGCTAGAACAGTAAATATGCCATCTTGAGAAGGAAGTGATACACGCCACTTCCTGGCCTCGACTCTCACTGACTGTCTGGCCGGTTAATGGCTGCCGCTGGAGAAGTTGGAGTCTGTGGGATCTGGATTCGATCGCCCCTTTCAGAGGAGACTTTTGCAGGTTGTAGAAGGTTTCCGTTGTAAAGCGTTTCTAACCTGAATTTTGAAACTCGATTTTAACCCAGCTCACAAGACAAAATAACAACCCATGCAAAAAAAGTCAATTAATTATTATAATCCTGATTGTGCTCATATCCGTTTGCTGCAGGATTATGTCCCCTGTTAAAGGAAACTGACTGGGACCTCTGCAGAGCTTCTGTTATGGCTGCTGGGGCGGGAGGGTTAGGATGGAGTTGGGGACTGCAGTAAACCAGCCTGACTTTGGTCACTGAAATGTGTACACTGGCAGATTATGTTTGGGCTTAAAGAAAATACTTTTTTGGTTACACATTGGCTTAAAAACTTAGACAATGGTGTTTTGTTTGGACTCAAACATATTCAGGAATTTCCTTTCAAAATGTAAATAGATTGTAGCCTCTAACCCGCAGGACTTTCAGCAGGTTAAAGTCTTCACATTTTCATGGAGCTTTACTTAAATAAGTTCAGTCCGGCCTACTCTTTGTAAAATGTCTTCCGGACATGTGAAGCAATAAGAAATTCATCAACTACACCCAAAGGAACCGTTCCAACTCCCCCCTGATGTAACTGAATAGGTCAAAGACTGTTCACTGTAGCAGCTCCTCTGACCCCCAGGAAAACAACACAAACTCTGGTCCCATTCTGAGCCCTTGTGGAAGTTCATTCTTACTTTTAGTGAGACTACAGCAGGTCTGTTCTCTATACACTTGACACATACAACAGTAATAGATATGTGATATCCTCATGTTTGATTACAGAAAATAAGGGGAAAAACTTTTTAAGCAAACAGATTCCGTTTTGCAGAGAGCAACCTGGCTAGATAGCAGAGAGAGGTGCAACGGGAGAGAGAAGAAGAGAAAGGGTGAGAGAGAGAGAGACAAAGAAAGTTACAGAAGAGAGAGATGAAAGAGTATTAGAGACTGTATGAAAGAGTATTAGAGACTGTAAGTGAGAGTAAAAGTGTGTGTGAGATTGAGACTGAGGGAGAGACATTGAAAGATCTGTAAAGAGTGAGAGAAAGATAGAGTTAGAGTGGGAGTGAAAGAAGTTGTTGTGGTGTGAGAGAAGTAAGAGAGAGAGAGATAGAAAGAAAGTAAAGGACAGAAAGGGGTGGGTGAGAGACAAGGAGGAAAAGAGCAAGGAGAAAGAGAGGGAGAAAGACTGAGAGAAAAAGAAAGCATAAAAAAAATTTAAAAACATATATAGAGAGTGATAGTGAGAGATGTCAGGAGGAAAGGAGAAAGAGTGAGGGGAGAGAAAGAATTGAAGAGATAGAGAACAACAGATATCAATAGAGAGAGAGAGAGAGAGAGAGAGAGAGAGAGAGGCTTGTTCCAGGTGACTGTGGATGGAGAAGGCAGAGCCACAGCTCCTCCCTGTGGTTCACAGCCAGGATTACTTCAGCACCGCCAAACTGGCTGACTGTTCCCACAGCACAACACCTTAACACAGCTTAACACAGTCCCCTCTTCGCCATGACGACAACCACGACGACAAGGACAATCACTGAGCATCTCTGAGCATGATCTAACAGTCGTCCGGGATAGTTTGGGTTGCGCTAGGACAAGTACTGTGTGTGTGGCTATTTGTATTTCAATATGGACGACTACATAACTAATGCACACTGAAGTCCGATGAAACCTCGTTCTTGGACGTCGGGCAAATGTAGCTTTTGAAATCTGAAGCACCACTGTAACGTCGTGGCGGCATGTTAACCCTGCTTTGGCCAGTGCCGGAGTGTATTTGTGTACTCAATCTCTGAAGAGGACCATTAACACAGAAGCAGCCATGTCCCGCTCTGTGTCTCCTCTTCCCTCACTCTCTCTCCAGAACCTCTTAGTCCGGTCTGGACTGCTCTGACCGTTCCCTCGTCTAGTTGAACATGTCTCCTGCGTTGACACCTGTGTACAGTCCTCTTGTATATTGTTCCAGCCCTCTCCCATTCTTCTTCCTCCCGAAGAATATAAAAAAAATGACATTTAGAAGAAATTGGTGGGAAAAGCAATCTTAGATCACTGTGTCCCTGCAGATCACAGCTTACCAGGGAACCAAGTCAGCCGTCCAGCTGGCCCTCTGTGACTCCATTACTTGAACTTCCAGTCTTGTACCTGCTTCCACAGCTAAAACGGACTCTATTTTTCCCCTGTCCTCTCCTTTCCTCTGCTTTAATGGCTGAGCGGTTCTGCTGGGCTCTGGGTAGTTGTGACACTCAGTACAGAGGATGTGTGTAAGATGCTTCCCACCTTGGAGGTTTCAAATCCCCCGCCATATGTTTTCTCTCAGGAACAGCTAGTCGAGCTGAATTACAGGAACCAACCCAAGCTTAAAAACACAATTAGGTGGGTTAAAAATATGACTGAACAGATGTATATCACACATTGATGTACATGCACAACCTGCCTGAAGACAGTATTTTTCATATAGTCGACTTCATCAACCAAATGTTTGTGCAGTCATTGTACAAGGATTGGTTGATGCTGTTGTTTGCAAGTATTTTTTACATTTTATTTAAGAAAATCCTACAGACTAAGGCTAACTGTTGTTACATTGTTACTTTCTACATTTTCTAAAATTAACCAATCTAACTTATATCTTATTTCATTATTATTCAATTTGGCCAGACTTTAGATAACGGAAGGACATTCTATTGTAACCAACAGGCTTTTCCTCACCAGATTGTGCTCCCTTGATTGGATCTGCCCTGCAAACCAAAATGAGTCTTTAGGACGTACCCACAACGTCAAAATGTTGTGGCATTGTCCCCTGTGCTGGATTTATAAAAATTAAGCCATTTGCTATCTGTTTGGGGTCAATGCAGGACACTGCCTCATACTCTACCTGCTGGTCAAGAAATTAACTCTTCTGAAATATAACAAAGAAACATTTTAATTTAAATAAACATTAGTACAAGGTTACACATGAATGTACTGAAGTGTATTTATGTACAATGTACATGGTTAACTTTAAAAAGATTAAGTAAGAAAAGATTAACTCATGGTTGGACACAAAACTTTAAATACGATAGATCCCACCCTATTGCCTAGCTCCCACCCTATTCCCTAGCTCCCACCCTATTCCCTAGCTCCCATCCTATATCCTAGACGTGGTGCCTGGCCCTCAGTGCTCTGCTCTTAAGAAGTGCACAATGCACTTGTACACTAATTTGACTTCCAGTGACATTTTCAGCTCTATTTTTAATGTATACAGTACATGTCTTTTTATTACTTCCTGTCTCGCTACAACCTCCCTAAAAGATTCCTTACCTCCTCACACACCCACTGTGCCGGCTTTGCTCCAGCTCCCTCTCCCGTGCTCTTTCCGAGTGTGTGCACGTGTGTGCGCGGTGTGCGTTCTCCCTGCATCGTAGGAGTCCATTGGCCGAGCTCTTATTAAGAGAGTTATAGGCAGAACAACAGAGCCCTCCTTTCTACAACCATTTGGAACGGTTTGGTTAGGGGCTACCTCAGAGCCATGTGAACTCGGTCCGTCTGTGTTTCTTGCCCTAATTCCTCTCTTACCAGGGAGGACACGGGGGCCCAGAGGCGGGGGGGGTACTTGAAAAACAGCCCCTGGCCGTACAGCTGATTATGCTCAGCACATTTGCATCTTTTAGGCAGTGGTAATGGGGGTGGATTTTGTGGCGAATGCTCCGAGGCAGATATTACACAGTCATCTTCCCTACCAACCCCCCCTTCCCACCCACAGGCCCGGGGGGAGACCCTCTCCACACCCGCCCACCTTACACAGCGTGTGTGTGTGTGTGTGTGTGTGTGTGTGGCCTGTAGGAGCCAGGACCTCATTCTATATGGCATCTGGTGCGTTCCAAAGAGGAGGTGGGGGGGGGGGGTTGGGGCTGTGATTGGAGAAATAAGCACCTTGGCCAAATTATAGTTTCCCCTTTGGGGGATTCCCCGTTCCCCAGCCGCCGACGCCGCCGCCCGTCTGAATGAAGGACGGTGTGTGGATGTCGATTCTCATCCTTGACACAGTTTCACCAGTACCACAGCAGGCAGACAGAGGCAACTGCTGCCAGCGCGTGTTGTGTGGACGGGAGCGGGCAAGGGGTGTGTCTGTGGGAGTGTGCGTGTTTCTGATTGGGGTGGGGTGCTGTGGGGCGGGAGAGGAGCATGTCGAACCCTCGTTTGACTCGGAAAACATTGAATGGAAAATATCCTGTAGCCAATCCATACTGTTTAACATATGTTTATTTATGCATTTCAGCTGGATGCCAATATTGACTTATGGCTCACTGACGTCCAGGATTTGATTTCAGCATGTCTCATGCATCAAACATCTATGTCCGGTGGTAGAAAGCCAGTGATATTGTGAGAGGTGCTGGGGGAGAAACACACTGCAAACAGGGCGTACGGTTTTTGTGTTGATGTACTCTAGTCCTGCTGCTCGTAATGTTAGTCAGCTGATACTGAACACAATTACTGCACTGGGAAATGCTTTTTATTCCTCTGTATAATATACATTTTCTCTCTCCTTCTTTCTTTCTCTCATTTGTTTGAGTAGGTTAACCCTCAGCCAAATGATCCGCAAAGTTAACTGACGTTAAAATAACTGTAATGAATATTCTGCCAATTTTCTGGAACAAAAGACTTATTAGCAGCTATTGTCTGCAACATGGACGTTTAAACCTTGCAATTAAAACCCGTCTGGGGTGTCTGTTAGCATTGAAGTCGCTCTCTAATACATTACATTCAAGTTAAACAACAGTTAAACCACAGCTAGTAAAACACAGGCAGTCTATGATCAGTTTAAACAAAGCCAGTCTACATTCAACTAAAACGCAGCCAGTCTACGTTCAACTTAAACACAGCAAGTCTACGTTGTGTTAAATCACTGCCAGTCCATGTTCAGTTAAAACACAGGCAGTCTACGTTCAACTAAAACACAGGCAGTCTACGTTTAGTTAAAACACAGGCAGTCTACGCTGTGATGTCCAAAGGGAGGGATCTGGTCAGCTGGAGGTGGGCTTAAATTTGAAATATTCAAATGTTGCAATGTAACATAAGGCCAATTGGATATTAGAATTCCTTTCCATTTTCTCCAGTAATTTTCCATCTTTTTTGTCCTTATTTAATAAGGTTGTCACTCTCAGTTCAACGGCAGAAAGTGGGAACCCAGAGACCACGTGGGAGGTCTCAACTTGTAACTGTCCTGTGCACACGGAGCTGGGAAAATACTGACAGATGGAGACTATCCAGCTTCTGATTCATTAGCTGCTGTCGGTGCCAGGAGGGGCAGAGTTGAACCCGAAAGTGTCCGTGGCATTCCCAACAAACCAGCCCGTATGTATTTGTCTTGAGGCGGATTATTTGCCCGATAAGGAAAGGAAAAAAGAACAACTTAGGCCTTCTGGGTGAAAATGGACAGGCACACTTGACATTTGATCCCGGATGGGCCACCATCCCGGCCTGAAGAAACACTCTACTTTTGGAGAATGAAATAAAAATGTGCTTTTATGTTCTGCCTGCAACCTTTCATCTTTAATTCTCCCCAAATTTACACCCTGAAATATCTCCGTGGCCCAGCTGTCGGAGTCCGGCCGGGTCAGAAACACTTCATAATTCTCCAATAAATGAGATACCATTCATTGCTCTACAGTCAGCCAGGTAATGAGTGATCTGTCCCAAATGGCAGCCTACTTTTTTCACACATCTAAATTAGTGCACTAATGTAGACCAGACTCAATATAAAGTAGTGCCCTATTATGTGATGAGAGCCTGATCTAAAGTAGTGCACTGTTTTGAGAACAAGATGCCAATTGACACAAAGCCTGTGTCTCTCTGAAAGGAAAGGCCACTCTTTGACTCCCAACATCTTTATTAGAACTGCTAAGTATTTCCATGAAGAGTGTCGGCTGGCAAGTAGCTCGCCCTGACATTAATCAGAGTTTTCCTTTCAGCCCCCCCCACCCACTAGTTTTATGGTTAACAACTATTGTTACTGCGCGATCTGGAGCTGTGGGTTGTGGCGGGGTGTTTTTTGGTTGTGGCAGCTGTAAATCCTGTTTCTAATCATAACACTCACTTACAGGGTGTGTGTTTGTGTGTGTATGTGGGGGGGGGGAGCAGGGGGGGAGGATACCGATGCGGCTTAAATGAAACCGCGAGCCAGGCCCATAATGTGACGAGGCCAGCACACCGGGTCTGAATTAGCGCACGGGGGAAACTCTGGGATTTAAACTGCTCCTTCTCAAGCAACAAGTTGATGCTTTCACCGCTGACGACACTTCACATAACTCCCTGGCCGGGATCGACCGAGTCTCTGCCTGAGGCCAGCAGACCGCATTACGAGACCTCTCCACTCCGGTTAGACTGTAGTACAATGCAACAGGCAGGGGTGGGGAGCGCCAGGCGGTGGTGTTCACACAACATTATTATTCATTTATCACGGGCTTCACGCTGGCCGAAAGGCCTCACACAGGCTTGTAATGTGGGTGTCGTGTATAGACACGTGAGGGAGGGCAAAAGTGTGTTTGAGAGAGCGAGAGCGCGGGTGAGAGAGTCGTGTTGGTGGATGTGCTGCTCATTGGTAGTGGGGTGCGTTCAACAGCATGGATGGCGTACTGTTAATAAGGACACACGTAGAAACATTCTCAATCATCTGAAATATATTTTAATAACCTCGTCAAAAAACAAAACAAAAACGATGTACAGCGCGGATTTGTTTACAGTTACCGTAAAAAGTGATCGGTTGAGTGTGTCCAAACTTTTGACCGGCAGTGTATGTAGACAAAAGTGAATTTAGTATTCCAAATACGAACACCGAAAAATATGCATCCAAAAACATATATGTCAAATATATTCTTTCTCGGTATGGGATCCTTCAGCACTCCCAGAGCAATTACCATGACAGTGGTCCTCCTGGATGCTTCTGGCGCTCGTGTCATCCATCCCCCATCCCCACCTGCACCTCCTCCACGCCTCCCTCAGCCTCCTCCTGCCCCACCTGCCTCTCAGTGCTCCCTACGCCCCAGACTCTCAGGGTAATAGACGTTCCCTGCCCTGGGCTCTGGTGGTGGCAGCAGCAGAGAGAGATGGAGGACAGGGTATCGGTGCTGGAGGGAAGGGGCGGGGCTATCAGGGTAAATATCCCCTCCTCTGAGAAGAGCCTTGGGTCAAATATGTCTCATCAGAGGGAATATTTTCCTCTCTCTTTCTTTTCCTTTATCTACCTCTCTCCCTCGTTCTCTCTTTCTGACTCTCTCTCGTACACGGATACAGAAGGCACACATGTCCCAAGGATGTGAGTGTGGGATGGGACCCCTCCTGTTGCTCTACAAGCTAGTGTTCAGCCCCCCAGCGTACAGATAGAAAACACACCGTTATTCTCTTAGTGGCCTCTTACACTGACCTATTTTATCAGATGTTATCTAGACACACACAAACACACTGAGCACATATAGAAATGTGACGTGTTTTATGGTGGGTGCATTTTCAATAAGCTAAAACTCCCAGAAATATTTCAAATCCACAGATTTAATAATTTTATTGTCACATCCCTGTTATTGAGCAATTCTACTTTGCCTGGACGATCGATCCAAATGGAGGTGTGTCATGTCAATAGGCAAGTTGAACAGTATGATCATGACCCGAAGTTGCCTGTGGTTTTTACCGCGAGTTTAGTTGTTAAGTGCATGTTTCTGAATCATGAATCATGGGTCAAATCCCTGACCGTTCATGTTTGTGAATCATGGGTCAAATCCCTGATTGTTCATGTTTGTGAATCATGGGTCAAATCCCTGATTGTTCATGTTTGTGAATCATGGGTCAAATCCTTGATTGTTCATGTTTCTGTATGATAACGATCAGCTCCATGTTGCAAGCGTCTCTACATTTCAACTTGCCTGAAAATGACCCAGTTCATACAAACCACACATATCACCCATCTATTTGGGATGCTCTGGGTGACAGCATGTTCAGCCTGCTGTGTCGTACGCGAACTTGGACGTATCGGTGGAAGTGCAGTCGTCCGTTCCGAGCCGAGAAGCTGTGAAAGCGTACGCGGGACCTGCGGCGTCGTGAAGTCCGTGGAGCCGGACACGTTCGGCCGGCGGAGCCAAAGTCCACAAACGGGTCCGACGAGGTGTTTGAGGATGTGGCGAGGATGTGTCGGCCCCGTAGGCAGACTGAAGTAGGCATCGGTGACGTCTCGCTGAGGGACAGGACAGGACGCTGAAAGGTTTCCGAGACACTGAGGCGCTACAGGTACTGCCGTAACATCACTCCTCTTATGCTGCAGCCAGACAACACAAGCAGCCAGAACCAGGCCACCCACGCTCACGGCACACATCCACACTTACGCTCTACAATCAATGATGTCATTTTTACATGTTGTAGACGAAATAATTGGATAGTATCTCAGTATTTAACAAAACTAAATCAGGACTAAGGGGTCTGAGTACTTTAGAACGTTGGGTATTTGCCTCATCCAGTTTGAAATATTATGCAACTAATGCAGTGATATGATTGGCTGTATGTGATTAAAACGACACACCACTATATTTCCTCTAGTATTATTAAAGGGTGTTGTGTGTGCAAACAACCTGCCACAGTTGCCTAATCCAAAGGTGCAGGATGTCACCTTTCATTTCTGTCCGTTTCAACATGTATCACCAGCAAAAAAGCCGTTTTTATGTGACCCGAAGTCTTGGGATATTTGGCTTACAGGTGTTTGGTGATATGTTTCCTGTTGCATTGATTTTTCACAGATTCATGAACTGTGAATGAGTAGTCTGAGCCAACTCAACAGTTGGCAATATCCTGAAAAAGAAAGAAACTGCTGGTGTCTTCAGCAATCAGCAATGACCAGGTTGGCCAACAAAAAACTAGCAGAGCTGTGAAAAACAACCCTGAAAAAAGTGTCAGTGAAATGACCAAGAACTTCCAAAATGCTGCGGTGAAAGTGTCTCAATTTGTCATTCACTGACTTCACTTTATATTAATGTAAATTCCCTTTTTATTAATGTAACATGGTTAGCATTTTTTGCATTAACGCTGTAAGTGTTGTTCAAGCTAAAGAAACCAAACCAACATTGTTGTAAATTTTTTAGTTTTCCCAACGTAAGGTAATGTTTAGTCAATCCCTGGGAAGGTAACAAGCATGTATCAACAGAGAAAGTGGCAAAATGCCAAAAGATAGAAAGAGAGTGAAACATTTTAAGAAAACAAGAAACAGAGAAACAGGCAGACAAAGAGTGAAAGAGACATAAATAGAGAAAACTAATATCACTCTTTATTTTCCCTTTCCCATTCATCCTTCCCTTGTCATTCATATTTGCATGTTCGTCAAATATTTGACAACTTATAACATAACAAATACAATGCTTATATATTTTATAAACTTGTGTGCAATGGTTTAATTACTTAATTTATTTTTAACGATAGTGTTTTTACTCATTCTTATTTATTTTACCAATGGTTTGCCATTCCAGTAAAGCCCTTTAAATGGAAAATGTGAAAACCCTCCAATAAGCTGGGTTTAATTTCTCCACCACTTTCTCTCTGTCTCTCCCCCCTCCCCCCACACTCCTCTCGTTCCCCCTCTCTCTCCCATTCTTTCTTGGTAACTCAGTAATGTAAGTCAGGAGACAACCTGGTCCCACACCAACTTACCTTCAAGTAATGCAATTTAGCTCTCTTAAATTACTGCAGGGCCTGTTACTTAGGCAGAATATTGATTTCCAGTGCAGTTCCTGTTTAACACAACTATGTGCTAGCAGCCCACTGTTCCTGGATTTGAAGGCTAACCTCCAAATATATGTGTGGATCTAGAGATCGTATCTTGAATCCGCAGTGACCAGAGGTAGACAGCCGGAGCGAGAGTTCAGTGTCATTATCCATTACAGTTAGTTTGACATGGTTCATAAATACAGAATATAGAGCTTTCTGGATCATTGGCACAAAGGATCATTCCCATTCATTCTAAAGGACAAGCAGAAGGTTCCAAGGAGAACCTTTAGACTATTCACGCTTGCCTTTCCAAGGTCTCGTCTTCGGTTCTACGTCTGGAAACCCATTGACCTGTGGAATGGCACGGAATAACAAACATTAGGCTACATTAAATTCATGCCCAAGCTTTTCAATGTGCGTTTCAATATCCGTGTGTTCCTTGTTGTGCCCAGGTACAGATATTCAGTATTTTGACCGTGTTAATGTTTTAAGACATGGACCAGTGCTTGTGTCAATGGTGTATAGTGCTATACTGGCGCAGCTGGTGATGTTGAGTCTTGAAAACCATCCTTTTTGTCCGTCTTATGTGTGTGTGTGTTTGTGTGTGTGTGTGTGTGTGTGTGTGTGTGTGTGTGTTTGTGTGTGGGTGTGTTTGTGTGTGTGTGTGTGTGTGTGTGTGTTTGTGTGGGTGTGTGTGTGTGTGTATTTAGTTCTTCTTCACGCTAAACATAGCATTACATTTGAAATGCTGACATATTCACACACATGCATGTATCAAAAATGGCCAAATTCAACTAATTAAATTCCCCGTAAGAGAATGAGTGAGTGTGTGGAATGTTGATATTGCAGCCTTGGGCATTTTATTGTCATTGGCCGGGTCTGACTGCCTTATTCAGGCCGTGTTTGTAGTGAGTCACTAGTAAACCTATAGTGGTGCAATTTATTCAGTAATAATAATAATTAAAATATACTATGACTGGTCGGCGATTATCGAGTCGCTTATTTCTTTGTTTCGTATGACTCTGTAGTATTTTATCACAAACACCTAGTACCGGAAGCCATTCACGTTGAGTCCAACAGCAGTCACAAGTTTAAGATTCCAGTTTGGGCTTCTGGCTATGAGACTTGGTGTTTGTTAGCCGTAAATGGAATCAGAAAAAAAACTGGTGGAAATGGCATTGGCTTTACTTGTTACCAAACTCCCTTCCAAAACTGTGGCAACAAAACTGTTATTTGGTATAGTTTCCCTCACAAGTGAATTAGATTAGACTGTACATATCATCAGATTTGATACAGTGTACCCTCTTGAGAGACTACAGGCAACGCCATGTTCTTCATATCCCAGTAAAACCCATCGCAGTGAGTACACGCTGGTTGACACTGAGTCTTGGCTGTATCCTGCACGCCGTGGTCAAACCAAACACACACACATACACACACACACATGTGTTACACTGAAAAACTGTAATTCCACTCCCTCTTCAACCTTTGACATGGGAAAGCTTGTTTTTATTGGTTTGTTTCCTCATTAAATCTTTCAATTACTCTGCTGTGTAAAACGACTAAATTATTGACAGGTGCCACTTTTATCATGTTTGCTTCATTCTTGCTTTATTTATGTGCAGAATGCTGCTGGCTGGTTGGTTCGGTTGGTTGATATCATTCTCCGTTGTGGATTGTGGAACAGTTAATAAATATTATTCTGTGTTATTTTTCCAGGGAATTGGTTGTTTTCCTTGATTGTTTTTTACAGTTGGATTGGGAATATTGATTTATTTACAGCCTCTACAATAATTGTGTACAAGCAAAGAACGGGGATATAAAAATGCAGAGGTAACATTTCATTAGGCTCCAGATTTTCAACTAAAGCATTAGCATTTATAAAGGAAAACTTTTCAAGTTGAAACGAAAAGACAACTTAAAGACATTCTCTGGAATTTTGACAACTACCAAATATGTTTTTTCTTTAAATACACACTCAGCAAAGAAAGGGGGGAGAGAGAGGGAGAGAGGGAGAGAGGGAGAGAGAGGGAGAGAGAGAGGGGCAGAGAGAGAAAGAGAGAGCGAGGGAGAGAGAGAGGGGGAGAGTGAGAAAGAGAGAGCGAGGGAGAGAGAGAGGGAGAGAGAGAGGTAGAGAGAGAGAAGGAGGGAGAGAGAAAGGGAGAGAGCGAGGGAGAGAGAGAGAGCAATGATGTGCTGCACATATCTGCATAGATGCGATAGAGTACGTAACTTCTGGGAATCAATTTTTGCTATTGAGCACTACTACAAAAAAGATGCTAATCTTGTGGAGAGTCTCTTTAATCACAGTTCAATTCAGCTAATTGTTTTGATTGCGGTATTTGTCAGGTGTAACTTTGTAATGATGAATTAGCATTTGTGATATTTGTGAAAGCACTGGGATGCGCGGTCTTGCACGAATGCACTATTTGAGGTTAAAAAACAAACAAAACAACCTGAACAGCTGTGGTAAGTTTATACAGGAAACCTTTGATGCCTTTGTTCCCCTCAGTATCTTTCCCTAATGCATTAGTCAAATTTTTTACATGATTTTACCAATGACATTGAGCATTTAGGAATTTAATGAGTTGCAGTATATGATTCAGTACTGTTTGTTTTCTACATAATGCTGTTGAAACAGGGTCAATATTTTATTCAATTCTTAAAACTCTAAAAGGGCCTAAAAGTACAACCCCATGGTACAAATGAACTAATGTGGCGCATTCCATGGTATAGCCTATAACACAAAACTTGCGTTCTACTGAAAACACACCTTTTCAACCGCACCTCTAGTTCAGATCAACCCAGCAAGGATGAGCCTTTGATTTGGACCATCATTGTTATTAAAGCAAGAGAGCGGTCATCAACCTGGATAAAGAACGGATGAGGACTGTGCCAGGGCACCACGGCCCATCGGCACGGCTGATCAAGGAAATGTCTTCTCAGCAGAACTACTCAGACGAGGAACTTGGCAGTTGTAAGGTTTCTTCATGAATGGCACTAATTTCAACCAGGAAATACGGTGTCATTTTAGAAACAGGCCAAATGTCTTCCCTCTCCCTCCAAAATGGCGCTATTCAGCAGCATATCATTTGGCTACAAGTGACATTTTGTTAGATGCCATAAAGGCAGCTACAGATATAAAATTGCTGAGAATTACAGTTTTGAACGTGGCCATTGAGTTATGGCTCTTTTTTAAGGTCCCGATTAGCTGGCGTCACATTTTTTACATTTTTTCTCTAATCAGATTTCATGATATGAGTTACCCTACGTAAAGGTCCTGGAAATAGTGGATGCTGTCTCTTGTCCTTAGACCTCACAGTCATCAGAGATGTTAAAGCACTTTGCTTTTAAACAGTTTGCCTCTGACATTCAAACATTCTAGGCCGACTGAGACTTTAACTGCTGTACATGCTTCTAGTTCAACTTCCAACGACTGGTTTTATGGTTTGATTGACCACACACACACACACACACACACACACACACAGCCACACACACACACACACACACACACACCCACACACACACACACACACACACACACACACACACACATATACAAACGACAGCCCCATACACACACACAGCCACACAAAGACACAAACACAAACGACAGCCCCATACACACACACAGCCACACAAAGACACACACACACACAAAGACAGCCCCATACGCACACACACACACACACACACGCACACACACGTGTGCACACACCCCACTCCAGATGGACTGACCATAACCATTTAACCCAAATGACCCATCTACTGTTGAACGCTTTCTCTACATTGCCTGCCTGGCAGTAACGTATGGACTTGGCAGTCAGTCAGATGTCCGCAACGCCTTACAAGATTACTGTTGTTGCGCTTTTTCTTTTACCCCAGACTGGCATTAGAGCTGACTGGGATTACTTCAAAATGGATAACATCATATTATTGCATTAGCATACATTGCGTTAATATATTCTGACAAACAGAAACACACCGTGTTACGACAATATCAACAACCATATTTTAGACTTTTTTTGGCAGTGGTCCTCCATAAGTGAGCAGACATTATATATCTGCAAACTGGCTCTAGTACATCCCTTCACACCTGCAATCAAACCAAAAGCGATCATGGACAGCACCGACCGTGATCCGCAGTTGGTGCCGGAACCCGCAACCCGGGACAAATAGATTAGGTGGGAATCGATGGCATGCCAGACCCAATGGGGAACAAATGTCTGCATAAATAAGCCTGTTCCTTAGTTGCTCCGGGCCTTTACAGGCCTGCAGAGCAGTGTTCCTCATTCATAAATGTCATTATATTCACTGTCTTCTTCATTCCTTGCCTTTATTATCCATCACACTGTACTTGTGTGTGTGCGCGCCTGCATACGTTCATACGATTCGTCCAAATGCACGGCTATGTCTGTTTTATGCTGTCCCGGTTTCAGAGGCAGTGAGTTTCCCATCTATGGCCAACCAGCTCTCTTCACTGGCCACATTCAAAGCCGTGTAAAAGGAACTGTGGCAGGAGGCATCGTCTGCCGGGTTAAACATGTTGCACAAGTTAATAGCAAACACCACGTTTTCCCCCTTGAATCCTTAGGGAGAACACTTCCACTGTATTTTAGATGAGTGTTTAGTTCTGATGTGGACAGAGACAATGAAGCCGTGACAAGGAACGAAGGGCAAAAAACCCATTCATGAAAATCCATCACCCAGTTCCAAGAGGGAAGGAATGAAACGGAGGTCTGAAAACCATTTTGAAATAATAAAACCTTTCTGGTAAAAGTTATAGCGTCGTCCGATATGATCAACCATGAAGTACATTACAAAGGTAATGTGAATTATTTGAACAGTCCAGACAGGACTGAGTGTATATTTTCATTATCAAAAACATTGAGCCATTTATCCCTGTGAAGTCAGAATAGTCATTAATGGGTATGAAATTTATGATGCCAGATCCTAAACTAATGCAAATGATTCCAGGTGTTACTAATGGGCCGGCTGAAGAAAATGTGCCAGGGTTTACAGACTCAGGGCTAAATCGAAGGTAATGGTCGCACACTTAATCTCGACAGATGAAGAGCAATTTAACTGACACATTGATTGGGTTTGGAGGGCTTTGCAGGAAGACTTAGTGAAGGCAAGTTTAAATGGCAATGAACAGGCTGACTAGGAAGTCATTTGTTTTGGAGTAACATTACATCTACTTTAGAATTCTTTGTGAGAAGGACCTCAAGCGATTCCACTTCTTTCTCCCCTAAGCTGCTCATTCTGCTACAGAGTGGGAATGTTGTTGAAAATGAAACCCACACCAACAGGCAACTAAGCCAATAACTGGGAAAAAATGCTTTTTAATAGAGTTATAATTACAAATATTTACTGAATTAATCGGATGAAAGAAACCTAAAAAATGCTCTCAACATTACCTGAAAAATATGACCAGACAATGCACATATTATAATACGATATATATATGTATATATATATATATATATATATATATATATATATATATATATATATATATATATATATATATATATATATATATATATATATATATATATATATATATATATATATATATATATATATATCTGGACAGCAGCAGGAGTTTAATTAGATGTAAAATTCAGGTTCCGATAAGTGAGTCTCAAGCAGGTTTTTCCAATTGAAAGTTTTCTCCAAACTTATTTAATGAGGGCAAAATGCTATAAGTAAATATTGAATGTGAAATGTTTGGTGTTCTGTTTTCTTATTTACATTTCCACTGGAGTGTATATATATAACCTCTTACTGCACTTTATATATGATGACAATACGTAAATGAGTTACATGCTAAAGGAATATATTTTATTAAGTGGCAGACTGACCTACTTAATTAATTAATTAGTTATCAACATAACTGGAGGTGAATATTGTCTCATTATAGCAAGCACTGACCAATTAGTTCAATATTACGCCCTAAATGTTATAACTGTTTATAAATGGTTTAAAATGCATTCGCACATTCTTAAATAACTCTCAATAACCCTCAATTTTCAAGGATGCATTATATATATAGTTTTCTGTGTTTATTATGTTCTGTTCTGGAATACAATCTTAATGAGCATTCCGGAATAGTGTCTCATCCTCTGCAATCTGTACTGCCAGAGTATTCAGCATTTAGCTTATCCCGGTACATGTAACTGAACTAGGAGAGATATCTCCAGTATACATCTGGGTGAGAAGCTATTGATTTACCCCAGATCCAGACGGGGAGCTATTGATTTACCATCCTGTGATGACAACTTGTGGTGGTAACTTTGTTGTTTATTTGGGTTTTCAGGCTTTCCCTCTAATCAATGCAGCCAACCCACACACTATTCAGCTATTGAAAGTAGTGATGTATTCACTAAATTGTATTGATCCGACCAGCACTACAGTTAGTTTGATTTACATCGCATCAGACAGTGCGGCTAGCATCAGTGTGGTATGCGTACTGAATCCGGCCTATTTTTTTTAGTGTACTTATTTGACTACAATCCTTACCAAGAAAACAGGGGAGGCCCAAGGAACTATAACACGGTGTAGCTATGGGATAGTAATTGGGAGATGGCGTTGCACAGCATGAAGAGTTTACACAGCAAAACCAGGAGCAAAATTTAACCATTGGAACACACTGAAATGATGCCCCAACAATGGGTTATGAACTTGTCTGTTTTAGACGTGTCGAACGTACCCACTCATCCAACTGTAAATATGGTAATTAAGGACAGGAACAGCCATGGGTTCCTTGTGTGATAAAAATAGATTTAAAACACGTCCCAAATTGCATCCGGTTCCTGATTTGGTGCATGTTTCGGACGACAGGGCCCTGTTCAAAACAGCAGTAGTATTGGGGTGCAGTCCATTCGGCTGCATCTCTATACCACACAGCCCCACACCTCCTCCTTTAGGTAGGATGTGGAGCAAATACAGAGGAAGCAAAGCGCCTGGCCAGGCCTGGGAAACAGTAAAGGAAGAAGGGGACAAATGAAGGTGCCTTGGATAAGATGAAAGAGGACATGCCATGCTGCAGGGCCGTCAGGATCAAAAGGCCCAGTGCTTTCCTTTGCCCTGTTTGTACTGTGGAAGCAAGCATGTATACTGTACTCCACTGCATATCATTTAGACTAGAGTTCCCTTTGTAGAGGTTGAGTCTGCCAAAGGATCCAATCCTTATTATGCTGCTTTACTGTGACAACAAACACACTCTTTCTTCACCCTGCCATTTCCCTTCAAAGGAGGAAGACCAAAGGTAATTTTAGATTAGAGATGTACAGTAGTGGGCCCAGATCCTGATCCAGTCACATAGACACATTGTGTGTGTTCATAATGCATGGTGCTGAGGAAATGTGGATGTTCTGTGTTGGAAACATGAAGCAAGCCAATAACAAGGAGGAGGATAGCAGCAGATTGTCAATAAGAGTGGTGGTAGTTGAAAACTAGATTTTAGGGAAGCAAGTCAAACTTCAAACTTTTTCTAACAGGGTTAAATAGTAGAGTTTTTTTACAATGCCCCAATTGGCGGTGTGTTCTTGCACCAAGAATGAGGCACACACTATCATGAGGTACACATTATCATGATGTGCAAGACGTATCAAGAAGGCCATGCTATAATGAGGTAAACATTATCATGAGGCGCACATTATAATGGGGTACTTTATTAAGAGGTAAACATCATCATAAGCTGTGTGTTATCAAAAGGCACATATTATCACATTGTTTAAAGATACATGTTGTCATAAGATAAACCCTGTCATGCTAGAAAAGGGAACCTGGGAAACCGGCAGAGTAAACTCTAGATTTATACATGCAATTGTCTAATTAAAATCATGGAAACAGAAAAAAAACACGGTTGACACAACACAACTGCAGTACGGTCACATTTTCATGGACACTTCTTTTTTAACTAGCTGAAGCCAGGGAGCTGTGAAGAAAAGACTGAGGAAGTCCTGCACAACACACGGTTTTCATGAGCGCTCTCTTGTTTTCTAAGCTGTCACATATCTGAGTTGATCTAAAGATCTGTGACGCGCTGCTGGAATCCTGCATCTGCGTTTCGCCGCGGTGACCAGAAGACGTGTTAAAGACGGCCCTTGACTGCCTTCAGCCGACCGTAGCCAGAAACAAAAATGAATGATCCCGGGGCTCACCTGTCGGGAAGAGTGATTCGGCGCGTCAGACTGTTGCGGCCGGTGGTCCGGAGTGACAGGAGAGCCCATCATGGGGCTGTAATAGGGTCAGCCAGCTGGATGGGAATTTGACGCACAGCCATGCCAGAAGGAGCCAGAAGGAGCAGGCTCCTTTGCCGCCATGCGCTCCATGCTATGGTGGGTATGTGTGTGTGTGTGTGTGTGTGTGTGTGTGTGTGTGTGTGTGTGTGCGTGTGGCATTTGTGTGTGTGTGT
>JACXGJ010008636.1:0-26560 GCA_016801105.1 Esox niger | reverse complement strand
ATAGTCTGAGGTAGATAGGTACGGGTGACAGAGGAAAGTGACTAGATAGTCTGAGGTAGATATGTACAGATGACAGAGGGAAGGGACTAGATAGTCTGAGGTAGATAGGTACGGGTGATGGGGTAAAGTGACTGCATAGTCTGAGGTAGATATGTACAGATGACAGAGGGAAGGGACTAGATAGTCTGAGGTAGATAGGTACGGGTGACAGAGGAAAGTGACTAGATAGTCTGAGGTAGATATGTACAGATGACAGAGGGAAGGGACTAGATAGTCTGAGGTAGATAGGTACGGGTGATGGGGTAGACTGCATAGTCTGATCAAGCTGGTAATGATAATACAAAAAACTTTATTTCCCAAGTTGTCAAAAAAGTGTAGAGGGCCCTGCATCTATGTAAAACAAACTAGTTGTTATTTTGTTATTTTCTTTTCATATTTCTTTTTCTATTGCATTGTTAGGAAAAGGTTTCTGAGAAAGCATTTCACTGGCAATGTCTACGCCTGTTGTATTTGGCATGTGTAATAAATACAATTTGATTTGATTCTGCTGTTTGTTATGGAGAGCACGCCATCTGTGGTGAAAATCACTTGAGGCTAACTTGTCTCGTTGTATACAGTCGTGGAGACACTCAAACACTCACACACTGAAATCTGGTTCTTATGTTATCACTGCAAACACTCATGGAGTACCAGCAGCTCAACATGGTCCTCACCAGACCTCCAGTAAAGAGGCAAGCGATTGCTCAGGGTTTTAGGAGTACATGAAATGAAATACATTCACTACAAACAGCTATGCAGAGCAGTCCAGTCTATTAATCCTGCTGGAGTGGTAAAAGCTGTCAATGCCACTGTTCAGGCTCCACCTCAGCTGATTGCTTGTGTGGCCCATCAGCCAAGCCTTAGTAGGCGTGCTGGCAGTCAGATCCATCACTCTGGTCTAATCCGCTCTGAAGAGGAGAGCCAACAGAGAGGTTTCAGACAATTGTGAGTCTCAATAGGTGCTTGGTGAATTGAATCACAAATGTTTAGACGCTACAGTACTTCATACTTTTTCTTCATATCACAGCTGCGGAATACAATTTTTCTTTTTCCTGATCGGATAAAAAAAAAAAACACCTGAACATTGACAGTAGCTAAAACCTTGAGGAGCATGTGAGCTGCCAACCAAATGTACACTCAAGCAAAATACATTATGCATGTGTTACAAGTCTTTGATGAACAAAAAGTGTTGCCGAGCAAGCACTCTTGCCAGAACAACTGACATGTCGACTGGGACACCAGGAGGGGCATGAAAGGAAGTGTCATCATAGGGCCAACAGGGGAGTGTTGTGATTGGTGGACTTATGACCGTAGGTGCTTGGGGAGGTCAGATTGGGGTCAGGCCTCTGTGCATTGAAGAGATGTGATAATGTAGGCTATGGAAATTAAAGAATGTGTCACCCTGTGTTAGAGAGTCAATCTGAGGCAAGAGATTAATAATAATAAATAAACAAGCACTGTCATTGGGTCGTGGACCGTCTGGGTCAGTACATTAGAGCAGTGTTTTTCAACCCTGGTCCTGGGGGCACAGATCTCTCTCTGCCCTCCCATACCTGATGTAGCTCATCAAGGACGTGATAATGAGCTGATCATTTGAATCAGGTGTGATAGAGCAGGGAGGGATCTAAAACATGCAGGGCAGTGTGCCTCCAGGACCAGGGTTGAAAAACACTGCATTAGGGAAAAGCCTGGTAGGGATTAGCGGGAGACCGAAGACAGAAAGACAGACAAAGAGAGAAAAATAGAGAGAGGAGGTAGATAGAACAATATATACTGTAGATAGGCAGATAGGCAGACAGTCACAGAGACAAAGCCACACAGAGAGAGACAGACCAAGAATGAGGGAGAGGAACACTTAAGCTTACAGGGCCCACTTTTCTGTCCAGGGCCCACATTTCTGTCCAGGGCCAACTTTTCTGTCCAGGGCCCACATTTCTGTCCAGGTCCCACTTTTCTGTCCAGGGACTACTTTTTTGTCCAGGGCCCACATTTCTGTCCAGAGCCCACTTTTCTGTCCAGGGACTACTTTTCTGTCCAGGGACTACTTTTCTGTCCAGGGACTACTTTTCTGTCCAGGGACTACTTTTCTGTCCAGGGACTACTTTTCTGTCCAGGGACTACTTTTTTGTCCAGGGCCCACATTTCTGTCCAGAGCCCACTTTTTCCCATTTATAAAAATATGAATCATGCACCGCTGTATGAAGTATAAGATGTTGATCTAAATGTACTATGTATTATATCGCAGTATAAAGCGTATTATTTTGATCTAAAATTGAAAATAATTCCCTTATTTCTCCACCTTAAAGCAATTCAAAATGTCAACTTTGTACAAATGAAAGATTAGGCTGCTACTACTGCGGTTCTTGTACTACTGATGATAATAAACCGCATTTACCCCATCATGAGTTTTTTATGATCATTTAAAGAACGTGATTGAATCTTACTTTCCACGCAAAGTCCAATTTGTTTGACTAGCTAATTTTAGTCAAAGTCAAAATCTGAGGGGGATTTCTCCCGTTGCTCACGTTCGGCAGGGTGGTGCTGGTAGTGGTTGTGGCGTGGTGGAATTGAAGGGATATCGTTTTACCGGTATCTCATCATGCGGTGCACCCCAGCACCAGCACCACCAAGGCGACGTCTAATTAATGTACTACTGTTAGCAATGATTTTTGCTTCAAAAATACTTCTCCTTAACACAATCTATAACTTGTAAATTAGAAGTTTCCTCTTCTCGTCCCCAAGGTTGCACTGAGCGAAGCCTAGGAAATTCCAGACCAGGAAAAACCATGATTGCCTAGCCCACAAGGAATGCGAACATATGAAAAGCTGCTGGTAGAGTTGGCTCCACCCATTTACACCATAGTGATAGCCATTCAGTTCGGATGTACAGGGGGATAAGAAAGGAGGATTAACGAACTCTAGAAACAGCCTGTCTTCAATTTGTTTCGGAGGAAGTTCCAGAATAGCTGGTCCTCTTCCAATCCCATGGGCCCAAGAACCTGCCGGAACCTTATGTAAGTTTCCTCCTTATTTAGGGCTTGAGTTGCTGTTTTTTACTATCCTTCTTGTACAAGTTCTGTTAATAAAATGCCCTCTGGCCTTGTAACGTGGTCCATCTTTGTGTCCTCGCTCTGCCCCATGCTACATTACGTTCACTTTATTTGTCAACACAATTTCAGTAGCTAGCTTTTTCTCCTACTTCAATTTTTTAAAAGAATGTCATCTTGTCTGCGGTTTTCTTTTTTTGTACCCAAACTGCTGTCTGTTCCTAATGTGCTCTGAGGGAAGCCAATTCCATCAGAGTCAGTGGAGATTCTGGACACTGGTCTGCAATTCAGCAGAAAGTTGACAGTGGTATTCTTATGCCGGAAGCTTATGGGTTCATGGGTTGACACATCCAAGAGTGTGCACGTGTGTATTTATGTGTGTGTGAGAGAAAGAGAACGCAAGGGAGAAGTGTGAGCGAGCAGCCAAACAAATAGCTGACTCTGTAGTCCTGCAGGCAAAATGAGGTTACTTCTCTAGTGAAGCTGTCCAATAAAGTCAGCAATGAGGTTTGGGTCACAGCTAGACAGGAGTTTATCACTTTAGCAAGCTTATGTGTATGTATGTGTGTGTGTGTGTAGCGTGAAATTGTGGGTGCGCGTATATGTGTGTGCCTGTGTGCGAGAGAGATGTGTGTCTGCGTGTTCAGTGCAAACCTGTGTGTTTGTGCGTGCGTGTGCATGTGTGCATGTGCCTGTTGGCTGTATCTGAAAGCGTGCCTCTTCTCTGTATGTGTGATCCGTTCTGCTCCAATGGGACGGACCAGCCCACGCCGCCGTATTAGATTTCCAGGGTTATTGCTTCATCCAAACTCATTGGCCGGAGGTCAGACTCCTGTGCTGGAACCCACCTCAACCCTCCTCATCCCTCCCCCATAGAAATCCTCAGATAATGTTGATCTAACAAGAAGCTTTAATATCACTAGTCTCCTAAGAGTCTCAACTAGGTTAATTCAATGCAAACATCATTAACGGTCAGCACGTCAATATTGAAAATATTACAGGCATTAACAAGCCATTAGTGTTGATACAAACAGCTTCTCAAAGGCCGTGAGGAGTGCTTCTGCCACTGGCTGCCTCAATACCTTTTTATTTTTTGCACTTTGTTAATGCCATATTGTCATTAACAGAGATTTACCCAGAGCATGTGAGACAGTGCCTGCACACAGTCCTTAGCTGTGGTATATTTTATAAATAAGACTTAAGGTTGTGTGCAATATATATGTGTATAAGGGCTTGTTCTTGCACAGCGCGTTGAGTTGAAACAGCCCTTAGCCATGGTATATAGACCCCTGAAGGTCCAGATTGCTATTATAAACAACTTACCAATGAAATTAGCATCCCCAGCAGCTCTGACTTACACAAGACATAAAGTCACAGGATTTTTAACATGAGAAATACTTCACCAACACCATAACAAAGTAATAAAACATTTTTTTTCCCCTGCAAGCAGCAATACAGGTTTCCTACATATAAAATCAGTAACGGCCATTTTGAACCAAACCGCAGAGATTCCTTGAGGAGCAAAAGCTTTTCATTCTGTCTGCCATCAAGGGGGGAAACATTAAACAAATCCTGCTTAGGGCCCCCAGTAGTCAGCCCATAAATACAGTATAATAATGTAACCGAAATTACTAATAAGTATTGCCCTTGATGGGCAATAGATGGGTAAGACACACAGCCCAATCAGCTATAGATAATGTTCTGGAATAGATGGGTAAACCACACAGCCCAATGAGATGTAGAGAATGTTATTGAAAAGGTGGGCAAGCCACACAGCCCAATCAGCTACAGATAATGTTGTGGAATAAGTGGGCAAGCCAGATAGCCCAATCAGCTGCAGATAATGTTGTTGAAAAGGTAGGTAAGCCACACAGCCCAATCAGCTACAGATAATGTTGTGGAATAGGTGAGAAAGCCAGATAGCCCAATCAGCTGCAAATAATGTTGTTGAAAAGGTGGGCTAGCCAGAAAGCCCAATCAGCTGCAGATAATGTTGTGGAATAGGCGGGCAAGACAGACAGCCCAATCAGCTGCAAATAATGTTGTTGAAAAGGCGGGCAAGACAGACAGCCCAATCAGCTGCAGATAATGTGGGCAAGCCACACTGCTAAATACGTGGTTGATAACTGGGGGAATATCCACCAAACAGTCACTTGCCTTCTCTCCCGAGTCCTCTGTTTGGCATTTGTAATGGTTGGTCATTTTGAATTGTTGCATTGTAGGAGGTAAGACACAGGCGCAGGGAAAACGGAGGACTTTCAATAAAAAGAACGAAGAATGAACTTAGAGCTGTGATCAAGGACACAGGTGAAGGCAATAACATGGAACAGGTGTCCATGTTCTCAATGAGGGAGGGAGGATGTTGGATCTGCAGGCCAGTCCTGCCAGAATGTTGGATCAGGAGGCAAGCCCTACCAGGACATTGGATCAGGAGGCAAGCCCTGCCAGGACATTGGATTGGGAGGCCAGCCCTGCCAGAACGTTAGATCGGCAGGCCAGCCCAGCTAGAACATTGAACCGGGAGGCCAGCCCTGCCAGAACGTGACAAGTTCAGAGTTTCATGTCTTATAACCATTTTTGAAGAGCTGACACAATTCCAAAAAAAGTTTGTATGCAATCAGCAAAAAAAGCTAGTTTTTCGAGTCCATGCTTGAAAATCCTGTATTTTACCTAAAAACTATGGTACCATGACCACACCATGTAGTCTATAAGCAGAGAAAAGCAGTTCAGACCAAGTTACTGATGATGGGTCGTAAAAAGCTTGTGGAATTATTGTCAACCTTCAACAGCTGATATGGAGGACAACATGGAGACAGCGAGGGAGGAATGAAGAGAGGGATTGAGAGAAGGTATTCGCTTTAAATTGCAGTGACAAAAGAGGAAGAAGGAACAGAGAGGAAAGACGGAGGAAATGGGAGACGGAATATAAAAGTTGAGAGGTGGTCGCTGAGTCAAAAAGATGCAGAAAGACTGAAAAAGACAGAGATGGATGAATAGAGGAAGTTGAATGGAGAAAAGTAAAGAGGTGGCTGATAGGTATTAAATCAAGATGAATGCTCTCTCCCTGTAAAACAGGAAACATGAGTAGCTAAGAGGGTGACAACATCTGTGATGCTGCTGTCTGTCGAGGGAGAGGGGTTTGGGGAGGGTGGAGTGGGGTCGGATGTGAGGAGTGGCTAAAACGCTGACATGTACTGAGGCACAGGGCATAAAGACATGAATATCTGCTGACCAAATGTCACACAAAACGTACAGAATTCACCCAGCACAGAGAGAAGAGGACATGCCACCCCTTACAGTCCGACTCCATGTTTCTTCCTACCTTCCAACCCTATTAGAGTTTCCTTGCCATTGTGCATCGATTTCTGGTTGTTGCTTGCTCTTTGGGTTTTTTGGACGCATACCCTTATAAGCACTTTGTGACAACTACTTATGCAAAAATACTTTATATAAGGCATTTGACCCCTTGTGCCATGTAGAACTTTAGAACTATTGTTTCAAGCCAGTCAGGATTTTGACAAATTGTTGTATTTTAATCTAAGAACCAAAATCTAATTTTACAGCACCAAAAATCTTGACACTACAGTGTTTTTTATTTTAACTCTCCCGTTAAGAATTATCACAGCATTTCCAGCCCCTTGTTCTCTGTCTCTGTCAACATGGCAGAATGATGCATAATGCAGATCAGCAAGCAACCATCTCCTTTGCATAAAATATAGGTTTTCATTTTTTATTTTGCATTTCAATTTGAGAAATATACTCAAAGACTCATATCCTGAGTGACTCGTATCCTGGGTGACGAACAGGAGTCGAAAGCAAGGGATTTTAAATGTGAAAATGCTATCCTTATTGCAGCAAGTGTTTAATTGCACACTTAGAAGTGTCACCCCACAACTCTTCCCAAACCAACTCTTATTTCTTCCAAACCACATGTTGGCCAGAATGTGTCATTCGCACCTAACCATGTTCGTTGAAGCATGTGACTAGAAATATCTGGGAAAAGAATCCCTGAGGACCTGCAGAATCATCATCATCATCATCAGATGGCTTTCGTCACCGGCATGTGACTAGAAGTGTCTGTCGCCTGGTGTCACCTGGTGTGATTCTGACAAGGCTTTATTAACCATAAACACAGACGAACCTTGTATCAATGTGACACCTGTTAAGGTGTTATTTAGTTTGAGAACAGTAATACCTCAATTCAAAGTTCTGATTGCAGATTATACTGTTGGATCATTTGATGTAATAGTTACTTTGGCTTCTACTCCTCTGGGGGCCCTTATTAAGGTCAACAGTACATGGACAGTAGCAATGCATTTTAACCCCAAACCAGATTGCCTGAATCAGGCTGAGCATTCCATTAACTGCCTGTCTATACAGATACTCCTTAAACTGAAAGAACACTATTCATTTATCAATATGAATTGAAAACAGAGTAGCTGATTATTTGATTCCGGAATTGTTCCCTTTAGAGGTCAATAACCTGATGTAGACATTAGAGCTGCCATGTAGAAGGGAGGGAGCTGAGAAAGGGGAGAGTGAGAGGGAGCAAGTGATCGAAAGAGAGAAAAGGAGACCAGGTCACCATCAATAATAACTGATCCCTGAGCTTGACCAACATCTCATATGGGAGTTTCTATATGTAATCTATATATGTATATATATATATATATATACAGTGGGGCAAAACAAGTACTTAGTCAGCCACCAACTGTGCAAGTTCTCCCACTTGAAAAGAGAGACCTGTAATTTTCAACTATGAGAGACAAAATGAGAAAAAGAAATCCAGAGAATCACATTGTAGGATTTTTAATGAATTTATTGGTAAATTCCTCGGTAAAATAAGAATTTGGTCACCTACAAACACGCAAGATTTCTGGCTCTCACAGACCTGCAACTTCTTTAAGAGGCTCCTCTGTCCTCCGCTCGTTACCTGTATTAATGGCACCTGTTTGAACTTGTTATCAGTATAAAAGACACCTGTCCACAACCTCACAGTCACACTCCAAACTCCACAATGGCCAAGACCAAAGAGCTGTCAAAGGACACCAAAAACAAAATTGTAGACCTGCACCAGGCTGGGAAGACTGAATCTGCAATAGGCAAGCAGCTTGGTGGGAAAAAATCAACTGTGGGAGCAATTATAAGAAAATGGAAGACATACAAGCCCACTGATGATCTCCCTCGATCCGGAGCTCCAAGCAAGATCTCACTCAAATGATAACAAGAACAGTGAGCAAAAATCCCAGAACCACACGGGGGGACCTAGTGAATGACCTGCAGAGAGCTGGGACCAAAGTAAAAAAGCTACCATCAGTAACACACTACGCCGCCAGGGACTCAAATCCTGCAGTGCCAGACGTGTCCCCCTGCTTAAGCCAGTACATGTCCAGGCCCATCTGAGCTTTGCTAGAGAGCATTTGGATGATCCAGAAGAGGACTGGGAGAATGTCATATGGTCAGATGAAACCAAAACAGAACTTTTTGTAAAAACTCAACTTCCAAAGAACACCATCCCTACTGTGAAGCATGGGGGTGGAAACATCATGCTTTGGGGCTGTTTTTCTGCAAAGGGACCAGGACGACTGATCCGTATAAAGGAAAGAATGAATGGGGCCATGTATCGTGATATTTTGAGTGAAAACCTCCTTCTATCAGCAAGGGCATTGAAGATGAAACTTGGCTGGGTCTTTCAGCATGACAATGATCCCAAACACACTGCCCAGGCAACAAAGGAGTGGCTTTGTAAGAAGCATTTCAAGGTCCTGGAATGGCCTAGCCAGTCACCAGATCTCAACCCCATAGAAAATCTTTGGACGGAGTTGAAAGTCCGTGTTGCCCAGCGACAGCTCCAAAACATCACTGCTCTAGAGGAGATCTGCATGGAGGAATGGGCCAAAATACCAGCAACGGTGTGTAAAAACCGTGTGAAGAATGTATACAGTCATTCCACACAGACTGATATATTTCAAGTGTTCATTCCTTTCAATTTTGATGATTATAACTGACATGAAAACCCCAAAATCAGTATCTCAGAAAATTTGAATATTGTGAAAAGGTTCAATATTGAAGACACCTGGTGCCACACTCTAATCAGCTAATGAATTCAATACACCTGCAAAGACCGTTAAATGGTCTCTCAGTCTAGTTCTGTAGGCTACACAATCATGGGGAAGACTGCTGACTTGACAGCTGTCCAAAAGACAACCATTGACACCTTGCACAAGGCAAGACACAAAGGGTCATTGCTAAAGAGGCCGGCTGTTCACAGAGCTCTGTGTCCAAGCACATTAACAGAGAGGCGAAGCGAAGGAAAAGATGTGATAGAAAAAAGTGTACAAGGAATAGGGATAACCGCACTCTGGAGAGGATTGTGAAACAAACCCATAAAAAAATGTGGCAGAGATTCACAAAGAGTGGACTGCAGCTGGAGTCAGTGCTTCAAGAACCACCACGCACAGACGTATGCAAGACATGGGTTTCAGCTGCCGCATTCCTTGTGTCAAGCCACTCTTGAACAAGACACAGCGTCAGAAGCGTCTCGCCTGGGCTAAAGACAAAAAGGTCTGGACTGTAGCTGAATGGTCCAAAGTTATGTTCTCTGATGAAAGTACATTTTACATTTCCTTTGTTAATCAAGGTCCCAGAGTCTGGAGGAAGAGAGGAGAGGCACAGAATCCACGTTGCTTGAAGTCCAGTGTAAGGTTTCCACAGTCAGTGATGGTTTGGGGTGCCATGTCATCTGCTGGTTGTGGTCAACTGTGATTTCTGAGGTCCAAGGTCAACGCAGCTCTCTACCAGGAAGTTTTAGAGCACTTCATGCTTCCTGCTGCTGACCAACTTTATGAAGATGCAGATTTCCTTTTCCAACAGGACTTGGCAGCTGCACACAGTGCCAAAGCTACCAGTACCTGGTTTAAGGACCACGGTTTCCCTGTTCTTAATTGGCCAGCAAACTCGCCTGACACCTTAACCCTATAGAAAATCAATGGGGTATTGTGAAGAGGAAGATGCGATACGCCAGAACCAACAATGCAGAAGAGCTGAAGGCCACTATCAGAGCAACCTGGGCTCTCATAACACCTGAGCAGTACCACAGACTGATCGACTCCATGCCACGCCGCATTGCTGCAGTAATTCAGGCAAAAGGGGCCCCAACTAAGTATTGAGTGCTGTCCATGTTCATACTTTTCATGTTCATACTTTTCAGTTGGCCAACATTTCTAAAAATCATTTTTTTGTATTGGTCTTAAGTAATATTCAAATTTTCTGAGATACTGATTTGGGGGTTTTCATAAGATGTCAGTTATAATCATCAAAATTAAAAGGAATGAACACTTGAAATATATCAGTCTGTGTGGAATGACTGTATACATTATGCAAGTTTCACTTTTTGAATGAAATTACTGAAATAAATCAACTTTTTGATGATATTCTAATTATATGACCAGCACCTGTATATATATATATACAGTACCAGTCAAAAGTTCGGGCACACTTACACAGTCAAGTACCGAATGTATGCACGGCAATCATAACCACTCCTATGTGACTGTTGACAAAAAATTGCTCTGTCTCTGTATTCCTACAGCGTTTGTATGTTGATTAAAAGTAAAAGACCATCACCAACCCTCCTCTGACAGCATGGTTAATAGGTCTCTCTGAGTCTGTGTGATCTCTGCAGCCTGGCCCCGGGAGCAACGGCTTGGAGAGACTTTTAGGGTGTGGTGAGATGAGAGGTGTAATCTGATCTGACTGCGGCCGTCATACATTTTGGACGATACTCTATGCAGTGGCGCAGCGTGTCTGTGGGATGGGTGTTCGGATGATGCTGCACGCTTGGGCAGAGCGTGTGTTTTGGATGATGCTGGGAAGGCAGAATACCTCGGCAGCGTTCCGAACGGAGAAAGGTCACTCGCACCACACACAGTTCAGATTTAGAGGAAATCATTAATGCGGAACTTGCTATGAGCAGCAATATATTCAATGTTGCTCATAATCAATGAAGCGTGAGCCTAATTGAATGTGCTTATTTCATTGTTTATCCAGTAATGAACTGTAAATCAATGAAATGTGAATAAAAGCAGCATATAGAGAATCGGGAGTTTTTATATACGCTACACTTACAATGACAATCATCAAACAAATTATATCAGACAGAAAAATACCCTGACAAGTTTGGCATGCGGTAAGGCATATATACATCGATCGCAGCTATATCACTGCATTTCAGTACATGTTGTAGGGAATTTTTTGGTGTAATATAGACAGGGCAAAGTCAGTCAATAATCAATCACGTTTAATAAATGTTGCAAGATGGATACATCCTGGAGCAAGAGGCCATAACATGTCTCCTGGTTTGTACAGGCTGGCTAGTCGTCTGTACAAACAACACCAGCAATCACCATGTGAAACAGACACCATCTGTGTCCCCTGCCCTGAATGGCATCAAACATTAACAGTAACATTAACATTCAACACTGACAGCGAAACATGTCAAACTGATAGGAGTTTCATTCATAACATAACAGAACTGGAAACCTTCAATTCTGTACACTGTGTTCATTACTTATTATGAATGAATATTAAGTTAATTCATCTTCAGTTTCCTCTTACAGTCCCCGTTTGATCATCAGACACACACATCAAGAATAGCATGTCAGTGACCAACTCATTGATCAATGAATATAGATTACAACCTCCACATAGTAAAGTGTTCTCTTCCATCTGGCTTGCTGTTGTGGAACATTACCCTTTTAGTTTAATCACATTGCCAAACCACTACAGGCAGAATCAGCCTTTCCCTTCCCCAACACAAAGCTTTTGATTTATTTTATTTTCACACATATAGTCGGCAAAATAGCACTCTGCATCCCACTACTTCAGATTGCCCCTGGTCAGTCAGTGGATGGGAGACCAGATGCTGCTGGAAATTGGATTGGTGGGCTTGTAAGGCGCATTCCCAATGTCCAGGGCAGTGATGGGGAGATTGCCATGTGCGGGGTGCCTTCTTTCGGATTGAATGGTAAATGGGTGTCCTGATTCTGTGTGGCTAAATATCCCACAGCTCTGATAATATGAGCAGGTTTACTAAACCCTGTGTCCTGGCTATGTTTCCTATGTGGCCAACAAATCATTATGGCCGATGTCTGCCTAATCATTCGTACCTTCCAATCGGCAAATGTATCCCTTTTCCTCTCCATAACAAAAATAGTTAAAGACTGTAACTATAAACTACATGTACATCCTATATGTAGCCAATCAGTAATGAATTAGAGCAGAATGAAAAAGTCAGGTAAAAGCATTGAGTAAATGGTGAGGTAAAAAACGAAATAGTCCTGCCTCAGTAAGGCCTGACAATGAGAATGGAGCTCCAACAAAACCACTTACTTCATTTAAGTAGAATTAAGTAGAATTCCCACAAGACTTGCTATACCCTCTGAAAACTCTAACATAGCCCCCTTTCTGGGACCGCCCAATCAGTCAAAGTCAAATCCCCTCATGGAGAATAGAGTTCAGAGCTCAGATTGTTTGCACCCAGTAGACGGGACCTGTCAAAAGGGATGAGGCGTGAACGGGCAGACACTGAAGGCACTCTCAGGTGGAGGACACGCACTACAGGGTAGAATCTGGTTGATGCATCGTCGGTTCCTGTACAGGCCGTTTTTGTCAAACCGCCCCACTCTGGCCATACAAGCACTGACATCCACCTGAAATCAGGACAGCGACCTAACCCGGAACAGTTGTCCTGACAGCTGTCCCATTAGCCGCGAATTGAAATCTAGATATGTAGCAATTGTTTTCATGACTTCAGTTCAGACAAGCAATTCATGTGTCTGCATGCATTTTGTATTAACTCATAACAGTAATGTCCTCAGTAAGTTAATGTCCTCTTTTGTTACTCTTTATCTACTTTTTTGTAGAAATGGAAAAATATGTAAATATGGCTATTAATGAGATGAGTGGATAAAATCAACTGAGCCATCCAGCCAACGTAAAGCCTCCAGTATATATAATCAGAGTAATAGCATGCTGCATGTTTGAAAGACGAATCAATGTGAGCATGATCGTAACGCTTGTCTCATGTGTCAATTGAAGGGCTGGGTCGGCAAAAGGGCCGTTTGACACAAAAATTAAATATGAATGAATTAAATAATTAAGTAACATTGCAGCAAAGAGGAAGCGAGAGGATGACCTCAGGGTTGATTCTGTCCAGAAAAAGGTAAGTGTTCCTATTGGCTTATTTAAGCTGTCTGATGCTTGTTGACGGCTAGAAAACCAACTCCCATTGTTAGGACAAAGACATTAGAGTCTGAATACAGATTTACTGCACAGATGTATAAGAGGATACAAAGAGAAAACATTTGCATTAAACTAGGATGGTTTCTAGACAGCAATAATTTGGCCTGAGCAGCAAAACTCACTAGGGGTCGAAGGAATTGTTTAATTCCACCAATATTTTGGGGTTGTCACAAGGACCCGTGGCTCTCTAACTCGATGCAACACTCGCTTGGTAACGTCCAAAAAAATCATGCTTTTTTTTACATCTGTTTGCGTTGCCTTCTACTAACACTAAATACTATTTGGAAACTTACAAGTTCAAACCTCTGAGGGAACTGGACACACAGCAGATGTACCAACAGGCCATTTTTTGCATTACACAACTTTTCCAGTCTTTTCTTGCCCCCGTCCCAGCTTTAATGAAACATCAAATTCAAAGGGAGCATATATTTTCAACAAACAATAAAAAATATCAGTTTCAACATTTGATATTCGTTCTTTACCCTATTTTCTATTGAACATCATTGCATTCTGTTTTTATTTCAATTCTAAACAGCATCCAAATGTTTTTGAAAACAGGGTTATAACTAACTCATAATAAGTGGTTGAACATGGCCGCAGGATGCTAATTACTATCTATTATCGGTGGTTAGAAGTCTACATACATGCAACACTGCATTGTTACTATAATGTAAACATAGTTTGGATTTTTTAACCTCTATGGAAGGGCATGATGGTTTTCCAAAGAATATCTTCAAATTTAATTCCAAACAAATCTGCCATGTGTGCCGCCTTTAGGGCAAAGCAGCCTGGTCTGGTTTCACCACTACAATTTCTAACTGTTTATGATGTCCAGTAAGCCCCTGATTCAACTTTCAGCCTTTCTCATGGACACGCTTGTGTTTTTGTTCCCTAACCAGCCCTTGTGCACTTATAATACACCCCACCCCACAAATAAAAAACAAAGTAAATAGTGGCACCTTGCGAAATCCTGTTTGGGAGACAAATCCTCTCTAGGTCTTTGTCTCCCAAACAACCCTGAGGCCAGTTGACTGTGCATACTGAAGGCCACCCACCCACAGATTATTATCAACTTTACGCATCTATAACAAATCTAATATCAATACTAATTAATACATATCACTGATTCTCTCGTATACATTAGCATTGACATTTTGCATGCAGTGATCTCATAGGTGACATCATAGGAAGTAAGTTAATAAGTAAAAAATGGGTTTTAGCAACCTACATAAAAAAGTCCCCACAATTCTGTTAATAGAGTAGTAACTAAGAAGTAAATAAACTGGACCCAATATAATTTTGACCCGAAACACACTGAGGATGATGGTTCAGTAGTTAAATATTTTCCAAGGATCACAGCTGAAGAACTGCAAAAGCTGGTTGAGACCATCATATATTCAAAAATACAGTTAGACATCACAGTTAGACATGCCAAAAGGTTATTTCAACCTAGCTGCCAGAAGAAAGCCCCCACTCTGTCGCTTCTACAATTTCCTTCTAAAACAGTTGCCATTCCACTCTAAATTCTCATTATTGTGTAGTATCTGTCCGATCTCAGTTCAGTTCACCTCTAAAATGAATGAGCACCTGAAATAATTAAGTGTGGAGAAACAGCAGTAAAAGATAAATTAAACTCAGATTAGAAAGTAGAACAGTGTATGTTCACACTTTTTCATCCCATTCGCAATTTCATTCTGATTAATATCAACACTACAATCTAGAACAATCTAGAATGAAACAATTAAACATCAATTAGCCTTATTTCCACTAGCTTCCCAAAGGTGCTAAAGAACTAAACACAGAACAAAAGAAAAGGTACTCCACACTGCTGACAGACTTTTATCACGGAATGCCGTAATAATATCTCAACAGAACTGGAAGCAAGGAGTAATGCCTTAGAGAGTTCTACCATAGTACCTGAACACACTGGTGTGTGAAGCTTGTAATTAAGTTTAGTAATTAAGAGGTTGTTGTTGATGAGCGCTAAACAGAGAGACTCACGCTCACTACCCTCTGCTGATGCCACACTGCTGTTTTCACTGTGTCTGGGAACTGAATCTTTGTGTATCTGTTCGTTTACAGAACTGTGTATTTGTTTGTATATGCCTCTCTGTTTGTGTCTGTGCAGGTTAAACTATCCTAAAATCCCTACAGAAAAGGTTCAGCTAGAAGGCTATCTTGGGTAAGAGTTACAATGTGGATTACATTTGAATAAGGGTTTATTGTTAGGTTTATGGTGGAGGATAGATTTTTGAGGTTCTGGTTCTGGTTAAGTTTAGAGTCAGGTATATAGGTTAGGGAAAACAGTGTGTGTAGTAAAATGCGTGTGCGTGTGTAAGGACTGATTGTTTATAAGACACAGCTGTAAGAAGTGTCCCCTGCTGTTATAGGGTAATGAAACTGCTCTACACTAACATGTGTTCATGCAGTCCATTTTATTGGCTGTGGTGCTGTCAAATAAATATGGCCAACACGTAATTGTCACCTACATTGACGTTTGGGGGCGGGGCTACATATTTGTCCTCATCTCAGTGTATATCACATGCCACGTCACCCATGTCATCTACGGTAAGTTGCTCTGGATAAGAGCATCTGCTACATTACTAAAATGTAAATCTCCAGGCTAACTGGCCTGACCTTTAATGAACCCTGGGTAAATGATGGATCTTACCATATAGAATATATAAATGTACATGTAAGTACTACTAACATGGGAATGATCCATGTTACTTCTTTGGAAAATTACACATGCTCAAGTAACACAATCCCGGGCTACACAAAACAGTCAGGCTGAGAAAGCATCAGTCAGCTGAATACCAGGGCTCAGCAAATAGGACTTGGGGCAGAACGCCGGATCTGGTGATGTCCCTGCTTCAGGGGCAAATTTGAAAGATATGGGAGTTTTGAATTAATGCAAATCACTAGCACAACACATTCTGCATGACTAACCGCCACAATGTGGGCTAAGGAGTAAGGCTTACGTAACCCACAGGCTGCTAGCAGACAGGCCCTAATCTACATTTATCCTTCGCAGAGAAGAATCAGTTTGGAGGCATGTCTCATTGATTCCCTAACACATTATCCGAAAAAAAGAACAATCACACTTTGCAGATCAATATATTACTCCTTGCAGTAATGCCCAACAAAAACAAAACCTCTCTATATCTACCTATCTATCTATATATATATATATATCTATATATATATCTATATATATATCTATATATATATATTTAATTCAACTCAGGTTAACTAGTTTGTTTAAGGTTGTTCCTTGTCCAAACACCCTCTTTAATGTTAATGTAATTTTGACATTAGCCTTATATTATCAATGTTGATAGAAATGACATCCTTGGCAAGGTCAATGGAGTTGCCCAATGGAGATACTGTATGAGCAGATACCACATCGATATTAAGCTTGGTCTTGAAATACTATGTGAGCATTATTGTGAATTCATCAATGAATCAAAATGGTTAAGGTATTGTAAAAGACTGAAATACAGAATACATTTTAACAAGAAACCAGGCAAACCTAGTTAATCTGTTCTGCAATAGAAAGTGCTGTCATCTCAAGATTCCAACCCAGGTCACCCATGTAGAAGACTGTGTCGTTAGCGACTACAACACATTGATGTACATTTGATGGGTGTTAGTATAGCCTCTTGGGTCTACCCTGAACAAATATCTCTTTTGCCACTGGCAAAACAGCAAATTGGCCATTTGTGAATGATACGGATACAGTAAAATTGACCTACTAAGTTTAGCTCCCACACAAATAGGTTCTATGAACTGTTTTGCATTTGCCAATGGCCGTTTTGACAGCATAATAGCCATTAATAGGCTTTACCAGTATCTGCTAACTTACTGGAATAGTCCTAAGAATAATAAATTGCTAGCGAATCTGCCAAAGCTATTTCATTTCATGGCAAAAGAACATATTTTTTTCTTTCATGGCATAACAACATGCTTTTTTGTTTCTTTCATTTGTGGATGATATTGATACAATAACTATCAATAATAATAACGGTGACGATAACTAACTTTGTCATCGAGTGAAAAGATGAAAGAATTGTGGAATCTAACAGAAATTGTCACAGTACTGTATAACCATAAAGATTCAATGCCGCCCAGAAATAAAATTATTAAATGTCATTGCTTTCAATAGATTCCGTCTTCCATGTGAGAGGCACTGTCTTTGTGAGAGGCATTACACGTTTCAGCAGTTACAAGACACCATTAAGCATTGTGTTAAACTGACTAACGTTTCTTATTAAGTTAACCTCCCTACACCATAGCGTCTATGAACTGTATGTCTTTTGCCATTAGATGTTTTAACAGCTTATTAGACATTAATAGGCTTACAAGTATCTACTAACCTCATAGGAATAATCATACGAATTGAGCAATTGCTAGTGAGACTTAAGATGACATTTTCCATGCCAGAATCAGGTGCAATATAATCGTTTACACAATTAGTTAATTATGTTGTAGCCAGCAAATGTGATTGTCTATTCTAACCCAAAACACATGCACGGAAGCATACCTCGAAAATCCCCTAGAAACAGTCGCAATATATCCGTAAACTGATTTATTTCAGACTTACTGTAATGTAGATATTGAAGGGTTTTAGCCACCATAGTTTTCGTCTATATGCAATAATTCATAACACGTACTTCGCTTTGCCTGTGAGGAGATACGCACGCGGGCCCTAATTGCTTCTCTAACCACTACGCTATTTAACAATGTCAGTCAGTCAGTCAGAAACACTCTCACTCACTCAGTAAGAGACATTTACTCTTATTGGCTGGCTCTGCTTGCGCATTCCGGCAAAAATAACATGTTGGTATTAATACACAACTATAAAAAAACGGAATGCTGTATTCACATATTGTGTGCAATTATGTATTTAATTACTTATTTAATGTTGAGAGGTTTGGCTTTCCACAATTCTGTGTTTGACAAATAAAAGGTACCATAATTAACCATAATGATTAGCAGCTTATTGTAGCTGACATACTCGATTCACCCATGTTTATTGGTCATATTCAAAGGCCAGTTCCTGTTAATCACCATTCACAACATCCACCTTCAAATCTGAATGGACGCTGTCAGCCTTTAAACGATTTAACCATTAGATCTATAAAACATCGTGTTTTATTTCAGGAGGAATGTCTACCTTGTTTCAGTGTTGCCTAGCTTGAATTATTTCATTATTTGGTCCATACAGAATCAATTGCATTCAGGATAACAAGGAAATAGATACATTTTCTTTGAAAAACCTTGCCTCTTGATTTTATTTAGTCTTATAAAATATTTAATATTGTTTTCTTGTTTTACATTTTAATACCAAAGGCTAGATTGCATCTATCCAAAGGCTTTTTATATATTCTGTATAATAATTGCACTCATTTTAGAAGGATTAGCCATGAAAACTCCCATGTGATGGGTAGGATTATTTGAAATAAATATAAATAATACTGAACAAAAATTGCTGTGCAAAAAGAACTGACTTGAAACTAAATATGATTCTCGTGCTATTGGCAAAGCAATAAAAATATTTGGAAAAAAATTACCATCGAAAAATACTAGCAATTTTGTGCCTTCCATTTTCAACATTAATGCTGATTAGCTTTCCCAGGACCAAACAATAACACGTCAGGCAAGTGGATGTCATCATTTATTGGCCCAAACAGTCCAGTCATCTTCTCAGCTAATTAACATTTTTGAAAGCATGTTGAATTCCGGCCACAGCGTACTCTGCGTTCCGTCTTAAGATATAACAAAAAATGACACAATATCTAAACAAAAGCATGTGTTATTAATAAAATGCAATTCTAAAGCATAAAGCAGTGATCACCAAATGGTCAATTGCCTAATGCATTCCTAAATTGCCAGACATCTGTATAGAAACCACATGACATTGTCAAATCTTTTGGCCATCTACAAAGGGATAGAGAGGTGAGGGCCGGAGATAAGATGCTTTATCTCTCCCTCCATTGAGACCAGATACAGTAACACTTGAATGTGCCTAGCATGTAATTCTACAAATTATTTATTACAAGATTATAATGTACCTCAAAGGTGTACATTTTAATGTTGCATAGGCTAGAGAATTTTATTCTCTATCTTATTTATAACATTAAATAAAAACAAATAACATTCTATGAGTTAGATAGTCTTATGGAAATTCTTGAACGGATGTATACTTAATTCTATAAATGAGTTACTAAGTTAAAGCACTGAGTCCGCATCAACGGAATGTGGGAGAGGGGGATCTGGTATTTGTTAATGGTCATCATTGAATGGTATCAGGAGAGCCCTCTGTCAATCTTTTAAACCATCAGTGTATCTGTTCTTTGTCCAGGTGCTGTGTGTTCCTTCTGAGTTGAATAGGTCACCTACAAGTCTTTGATTTCATGTGGGGGAGGACAGCCCTCCCTTTGGGTAAAACCTTGTTGACATAAGACAGCTGGGCAGTATCTTACCACACCCCTTTTAAATGTAATAAATACTCGGACTGTTCTGTGTTTGCTCAGACATTCCTCACAGGCCTATTATGATAGGCTTAGGACGCATCTCTCCATTTGCAAATATTATATAATAAACTACTAATTGTGTCAAGAGGATTTGGTCTCTGTATTTACTTCCCATTATGAGTAAATACAGAGACAATTTACTCAGCCTACATTACTCAGCCAATATTCAGCCTACATGTTTGGACTTTGCCCATATCTTTGAGTAACTATTGAAATTAAATGATGTTGCACATATTTCAAATACACAACAAATGTAAGCTATTATTTGCTACATATATCAAAGCATACCTTGCTAACCTGCACAGGTCCTGGATGACCATAACACATTTAAAAACAACATAATATTCAGGACAGTAGAAATTCTGTCCGAGAAACCCAAATGGTTGTGAGAAATAATAATTTTCTCCCCTGGAATGAATGTTGCATACGTGGAAGAAATGAAGTGATTGGAGTCTTTCTAAGAGTCTCCTAAGGAGTCCATCTCTTGAAGCCGCACTGCTGACCAGTCAAGTGGGCCCCCATGCTGTTTCTTATGCTAAATGGATCTTTTTCATCTTCCAGTTAACGAGGGCCATAAGTCATGTCCAGCTTGCGCTTCTCCCACTGGCGCTGGATTGTGCAGAATGAGGACTGGCACAGGAAAAGGGCATTTTTCACACATCCGCCCTCTGCCTGCACATCCCACGTTGAAATTGTCTATTGGCCTCTGTCTTCTGGGTTTTTCATCAAGAACTTGGACCAATACTGTAGTCCCGGCACAAGGAAGGGATTCTGTAGCCACTTCTTTCGCTAAGCGCTGCAATGTGTCTCGCCAGATTGTTGAAGCAGAGAACAAGCTTGCAGATCTTTAACAGCAGAATAAAAAGCAATTTTGCTTCAGTTTTATATTGGTTTAAACATTATTTTATTGTCTAGCAAAAAAAGGTACAATCCTGAAGGCAACAGCTACAAATGCTAGTTGTTCTTCAATAATAGGATCTTTCTATCTTCAGGAGTGAACCTAGGGCTAGATGTATTGAACACCCTCTGTGTTTTGAAAGACAAACACTTATCTGCAGTAGTATTCAAAATATTTTAGAAGAAATTGAAAGCTAAAATAAGTGTCTTAGAAATATCTCATAAAGTATATTCAAATTACCAGACAAACAAAAGGTACCAAGGCTTGTTCACTTACATTTTCAGAGTTCCTTTTCGTGGTGATAAGAGACTTAGCTCACTGATATCATTTTTGGTTATTATTCATATTCCTTACCAATTAACTTGATTGTTGATATAAATTGAGTATTTGCTGTATGTAACTGCAGCTCCCTAAAGCCCAGCCTTCCAGTTTGTTTGTTCCAGTTGCTCTCGTCAATTATTTGATTCGTCTCTAGGCGAATTGAGGTCAAGAAGAAACTGAAATTAAATTAACGGAAATAATTGATTCAATGTTATCAGTCGTAAAAAAACAACATTTTGGTCAATCCCTCAGTACTATCAGATATCACTGACCCAGTTGTCACAAAACTTGGGTGAATGATGCTTGTTGTCATAAACTGCAGATCCGGTATTTAAAAAATTAGGCTGCTTCTCCAAGGGTCCAGTACAGTAATCAACAGAAATGTGATAACGCTAGAGCTAACATAATGGTTGTTAATGATGTTTTGCAGCATCATTGGCGATGATGACATGTTATCTGTTGACCTAATTGCTGTTTAGGGGCTCTGACGCTCTGTGCACAAATATATCAACTCAGAGGCCTTATGTGTCTCCATGAAATAGGACTTTTATTATAGTTTGAATGAGTTAAGGTTTAAATTCATAATGGTTTCACACCACAGGTATACCGGTGAGATTTATTTATGATCGTTTTTGGAGGAACATATGAAACTTCCGCGTACATTCAACGTTTTTGACAAGCTTCTCAAAAGTAGCCTGCGATCTACAGGTAGCTTACAATCGACCTGTTGGGAGACCCCTTTCCTACACAAACACGCACACTCTGACTGTCGCCTGCGGCTATGTTCCTGTGTTATACCGATGCGCACATCAGCCTCTGTGGGCTGAAGCCTCTGGGCTAAGTTAGTGTTGGTGTGTCGAAGCGCACTGCAGCGCGTGACATTACCGAGAGGTTCACGTGCACTGTCTCGTTAGTGAGTGTGCCTGTGCGACTCCTAGCGTGAGCACTGACGTGAGCTTCATGTGTGGTGTGTGTCATCAGTGTGTGCCCGTGTTTGAGTGTGTGTGTGGGTCTACGTGCCGGTCTGTCTTGGACTGACCATTAGAGTGATGATAATGTGCAGTATGTGCCTTACACTGACCGGGCGCCACATCTTGGCCTACACCACCCTATGATAAACACTAGAGGGAAGGGAAGTTGAAGCCAGAAATGCAGTGGCTACGTTAACGGTTCCCAAAGACTACGGTCAGCCCCTGTCAACCTCCTAGTGACATAGATGCATCGCTGCACATAACCAGCTGTATAAGAGTTTGGATTTGCTGTTGGCTACAAAACAACATGGGCTTTTATTTTTGCAAATGCCCTATTTTGGACGTGCCACATTTGCTTTTCATCACACATTTGAGGGCTCAGTGTTTTTGTTTCAGCACACACATAGCCTCGGGGATGGAATGGTAGCAACAGTTGTGGCACCGTCAGTTTCCCATATGTGTGAAGGGACATGTAAAACGGACTTATACCCAGCCGCCATGGAAATGCGTTGGTCAAGTTCGGATGGCAGTGAGTATCTGTGAAGTGCACGACACGTGAGGGAAAGGCTGGAAGACTGTCTAGACCAGGGGTACTAAACTCTTACACCACAAGGACCGGAGCCTGCTGGTTTTCTGTTCCACCTCATCATTAATTCCACCCACCTGGTGTCCCAGGTCAAAATAGGTTCCTGATTAGAGGGCTGCAATGAGGGCCAGGGTTAGGGGAAAAATGGCCTTGAGGTCTGAAGGTGTGGATGAGAGATCTTGACACTGGATGGGGTGGCTGAGGACAAGTAATAATAAGATCATGTTAGCAGAGAAAACACCAGCGGACTGAAAGGGAGAGAAAGAGAAAAGGGTAAATAAAGAGGATCAAAGAGAAATAGTGAGACAGAATGGGTTACGGAGAGAGAACGATGAGGAGACAGAAAAAGGAGACAGGACGATGGGGAGACAGAACGATGAGGAGACAGAGTGAGGAGACAGGACGATGAAGAGACAGAAAAAAGAGGCGACAGATTGAGGACATGGAAGGCAATGAGGAGCTGAACATTGTTTTAGTGCAGTACAGTGGAGCTATTAAGATTATAGTTTGGAGATTATTTCATGTAGTAAACCAGATATTGATGGAGGAGGTAAGGACGAACTGCGATTGATGCATAAAGCCAGGCTGGATTTTATTTTTTACTTGTAATTCCACTGGTATGTCTTCTTTATTATGAATGTGCCCTTATACTCCCACCTGAGGTTTTAGTCTTGAGGTCAGGGATTTACTGGTTTCTGACATTAAGTTTGATAACTAATGACTGAGGAGGGCATTGGGAGTCTAATCTGCAGCGAATGGATGTCTGATCCAAGGAAGGAACTGTTATAATCAAAACACATTTGCTAGTCACATGCAATATCTCAATTTGTCAAAGGGGCCCTCATTCATTGGGGATGAAATGTTTATTTTTGCTCACTTATATATGCAGCTAAATGTTTTACCTTTCTTTCCACATCTACAATAGGTTTTTGCCATTTTATATGCACCTGTAACGGCTTTAAACCATGATAATTGATGGGCCATTGGGAGTCAAAAGCGTAGTAAAACTGGTTTCCTTCATTTGGCGGTGAGGGGTCATCTGACCTAAAGCAGCAGCTATACCAACTAATCAACGTGTTAGTCACACACAATACCTCAGTTGGCCCAAGGCAGGTCATCATTCATTGGGGATGACATGTTTACTGCTGCTTTTTATTTTCATCCCTACCATACAGCTGCAATCGTTTTCCCCCCATTCTATAACAAGCTGGAATGCCTTTTAAGTAATCTACATCTATTCCCTGCCATCGATGATCTCTGCTGCAGCTCAGAATATATAACCCGCACAGTGTTCTTAACATTCAGTGTTGGGTACAATTCAAGAACAGATCACTTGGCCCGTCTAGTTTTTAATTGCTTTCTCCGACCAAGAGAAAACAGTTGCCATTCAGTATGTAATTTTTAAGCGTGTGCAATTCAAATCGTAGTTGTCTTTTAATACAATTAAAAAGTCCTAGTGGTATTCCTAGTGGTATTTTAATAGCAGACAATTCTATATAATTCCTATATTCAAGAGACTGTGATTTCCATATACCCTAAAGCAGCGGTGAACGCCCTGGAAATTAGTCTCATTAACACCCCTCTGCCTGAAACCACATTGTCTATGTTACCTCCCACTCTCCCTGTGGGGGCTCTTCATTATTAACTGATGGTGCATATTTTTGTGGAGCCAGTGGTAATAAAAGGCCCAGGACGTGTGTGTGTGTTTGTGTGGGCTTGTGTGACTGCGTTGGTGTCTGTCTGGAGGGGGAATTTGACGGAAGCATGGGGGGGGGGATCTCTGCTTGCCACCGACATGAACAAGCCGCCAGTCCCGTCCCCCCCAGAGAGAGGCTGATGGGGTGAGGCTTGGGGACACTTTATGCATCAGGAAAACTGGATTTGATAGATTCTGATGTATCTGTCAGGGTCAGGCAAACGCAACGACAAACGAGACGCGTACTCAAGCAAACACCGTGATCTTGACCATCTCAGGTCAGTTATGGCCTATGAATCACAACATAGGACATCTTTAGATGTGAGAGTAGTACGCCTACTTTTCGCCATTTCTAGTTGATATACTTTTGCACTTTGCAAATATTATTGTATACATTTGAATACATTATCGGGGTTTCAGCAGTGTAGCTGATGTGGCAAAGAGAGGTAAACCTGAATCATACCTGTGATACTGTATATTTCCAATATCAGATCAGATTTTCTCAACCCTTTTCGACCAAGGGACTGGCATAGCGCAGGCTTATTCCTCAAGAGACAGCTTGAGTAAAACATTGTTTTGCCATTGCTTTTTATTATTATAATTTTCATTTTTCACTTTCTGTAAGATATCTACTAACCTAAAACCGTGAATTGTTTTAATATAGTCATAACATGGTCCATCAAGCAATTGTATTTTCTGTTTTAGGGCATATTGGAACTATTGGAAGCAATTATGTGATTAAATAAAAAGAGGCATTTACCATAACAATTAATTAATCAAATCAAATGTATTTTATAAAGCCTTTATTTCATCAGCAGCTGTCACAAAGTGCTTATACAGATACCCAACCTAAAACCCCAAAAGCAAGCAAGCAACAACTTACTCAAAAACAATACACGTTTTTGAGTAAGTTAAAGCAAACTGAAATCTGAAATTGTTATGAATATATTTGGGAAGTTAAAGACAATCAGCAATTAATAACTGAATGTACAAACCTGTTGGGATGCTGAGTAAAATGGAAATAAAATCTGAATGCAATAATGTACAAATCAATAAACCCAATATTCAATAGAAAATAGTCCAAAGACCACATAAGGCCAAAAGAACATGGGTGACTTGCACGTCTGTGAAGGCATTACTAATGCAGAACACTATATACAGTGGAGCAACGTATGCTGCCATCAAGATTACTTCTTTGTCGGTGAAGGTCTTGCTTTTTCAACAAGACAATGCCAAACCACAGTCTGCACATTTTACAACAGCATGCCTCCGTAGTAAAAGAGTCTGGGTGCTAAACTGGCCTGCCTGCAGTCCAGACCAGACACCGTTGAATACATTAGGCGTGTTATGAAACAAAGAAATGACAAAGACTTCGACCTGCTGGGCAGATTAAATCATATACCAAGTCCACTGTGTAACACACAGTGTCTCAAACCACTATGCTATTTAACAACAGGTAGGCAGTCAGGCAGTCAGTCAGTCACTCAGTCACTCAATAGGAAACATTTTCTCTTCTTGGCCAGCTCCACTTAAGTGGTCCGGCAAAAAGAGGTGATTTAATTACCACCACAGTGGTAAACATGCCTCTGTCCCACCTTTTTTTAAATGTGTTGCTGGCATCAGATTCAAAATGGGAAAATATTTATTTGAATTAAATACAGGGATAAAATATTTACAAATAACTGAATACAGCTATTATCTGCATGTTATGCAGCGTCCCACCTGTTTTGGAAATGTGGTTGTAGAAAAGACCTGCCTTGCATCATAGCAGAAAGCAGAGAACACACGTGCTTCTGAGTCATAACATTCAATTAAAAGAGCATCAATGCAATCAATGTTTTGTTCATGACAGATATGCCAGGGAATGGCAGGCGTTTCTCCACCCACCACGGTTTGAGAAACGCTTGTATAGACAATCGTACAGGAAACATAATTGGACCCACAGCAAATCATGTGAAACAACGAGACGAGCGCCACATCTCCAAAGTGAACATAATTGTGAGAGCTTTGGATCAAATAGGCCTTCGTGAGGAGACAATGGAACGCGTCCCCGCGAGTAACGTTGGTAATCAGGATAATGCAGAGGTGACCAGCGCCGTAACTCAGCAACACACACACACACACACACACACACACACACACACACACACACACACACACACAC
>JACXGJ010008635.1:0-26560 GCA_016801105.1 Esox niger | reverse complement strand
AGACAGAGACATGGGGAAGGAGAGTCATTGAGACAAAGACACAGGGAAGGAGAGACATAGAGACAGAGACATGGGAAAGGAGAGTCAGAGAGACAGAGACATGGGAAAGGAGAGTCAGAGAGACAGAGACATGGGGAAGGAGAGTCATTGAGACAAAGACACAGGGAAGGAGAGACAGAGACAGGGACTGAGAAACAAGGAAGGCGAGATGGAGAACGAGAGACACCCATGAGATAGGAGTTACTGAGGCTATATTTTACACTAGTAGCCCAAATCATGTTTTTCCACTAATTGGTCTTTGACCCATCACATCAGATCTTTCAGATCAGATTGTTTCAGAGCATGTGAAAATGCAGGCAGGGACAGAGAAACCACTAGGGCTCTGTCCACCATGCTAACGGTCATGGTGACTTCTATAAAATATGCATGATGAGGTGCCCATAATGTATATGTGTTAGCAGGAGAAACCAAACAGGAGTTCTCCAATGTCTTATACAGGCAATTTGATTGTTGGCAGATTGATTCAATTCTGTTGGGTATGGAATGATCAGTCATATTTTACAGTAAACCTCTTGCATTATCCCAGATCAAACTGAAATGTAAATTCCCATACATTCTACCCGCAGGCTGATCAGACGATGAATATCGAGTTATTGAAATCAATATTGTTTGGTATTTCACATTTTGAAAATATTAGACCTCTTTTCTTTCACATGAAGCAATTCTAAGCCACTCTCACAGTAACACTCTCACAGTAACACTCTCACAGTAACACTCACACCACTGCAAATATTGTGTTGTCCGGCAGCTGTAGCTGATTATCCATGGTTGCAGGAGCAACAGACTGACGTTGAACGGTGCTGATAGATGAGTATGATCATTCTACCGACGATGCCCAGGGCACTTGCATGTGGCGGAACAAATTGGCTCAGCACTGTCCGGGACGGTGATGTTGGTGTCGGACAAGGTACTGTAGGTCTTGCCTCATCCAGCTCAAGCAACGTTTCCTGGTAGGTTGTGCGCCTACATGCATAATTGTTCGCTGGCGCATGTTCTCAAAGAGTAGGTGCTGTGATACAAAGATCACATCTTCTGTGAGATTCCATGATGATGATGATGCAGTGGTGAATTGCACATTATCGAACGGAGTAATATCATTTTAAACTTTATTTTGTTGATAAAACTGAATAAAATTTGACCTATTTCACAACCAAAGTATTATTTTATTTGTTGCAGAAAATAATATGTCTGGAAGCTGCACTCTGGTCTCGGCCTGTTTAATGTTATTGATAAATTGATGTGATTTTCAAAGACATTTAAGCCTGAACTGTTGCTTCAGAAAAACGCAGTGAGCCACTTCAAAGATGAAAGCCAAAAGGTGATGTTTGTGGTTCAGGCAGAAAACCCATTTGAGTCACAGCGATCACTCTCACCCATTACTACCTGTCAGATTGAACAAATTGAATTTGTCTTCCTTCGGTGGCTTGTTGAGGCTCTAAACACCGTATTAGCGTCCCCACTTATCAAAGCTGTCAGAAAATGTGTTTAGCTGCACTCCTATGAGACATAGATGGGCGTCCAGATGACATTACATGCCTCTTTCCTAGAAATGTCATTGTAATTGTTTTATAAAGGGAAAAGATGTAAGCTAGCTCTTACAATCGGTGTGTTTGGGTCAGAGAAAACTATAAATATCAGAGCTCCCTCGTGAAATAGTGAAAATCTATTTCAGTAGCACTCATTAGGCTACATAAAGGACATATTTCAATGCCCAGACAAAATCAGCCTGCAATACCATGAAAAGGCGACCGATGAACATTTTACATACAAAACTGGAGTTAGAAATGCCTAAGTCGAAGCTCCCCGGGCTTAATGTCCTCGGAAAGGCAGGACGTCAATCTGCAGCACGGTTTCCGAGAGGACTGAGGTGAAAACCTGAGTGATGTCATCTTTTTCTAAGAGAGGCTTCTCACTTGTGCGCTAGCCACTCTGCCGCGCTACTAGCCTTCTGGTTCTCGTCCCTGTGGGAGCTGGCTGTCACGCAGCTGCCGTGTGGCTTCATTAAACGCTGTGTCTGCCGAGAGCTTTGTCTCAGAGCAGAGGGCTGAGAGGCTGAAGGACTCTCATCACATGGCCAGAGGAGCACAGCATCACTCAAACAGCATGGGGTGTCTCCTCCTCACATCGAGGTCATGCTGAGAGGTTTTGTGTGTGTGTGTGCGTGTGTGTGTGTGTGTGTGTGTGCGTCTGTGTGTGTGTGTGTGTTCATGCTGGTGTGTGTGTCTATGTGTGTAGTGGTAAGAGCATAGCTCTTTTTATTTCTGGCTTGACTTAATGGAAGTGCAGGTGTCTTTCCTGTTGTCTCGTTCTGGGCCTACCTATTGTCGTGTTTTATCTGCCTTTACCTTCACTCTGTCTCTAATGGGTTAGTTTATAAGAAAGGCACTGATTGTTATGAGTGGGATGTTTATATAATAAATTAATATCAGCTTTTTCCAGTACTGGCATGACTTTTTTTTACTGTTTCTGGGCCGTGACACCAGCTCTACTGAGACAGTACAGCATGCACGAAAGCAACCGTCTCCTTTAAAAACACCTTTTCATCAAAATTAACAAGTTAAATGAGGCATTAACTGCCTTGTTCTGCCCAGGTATACTGTAGCGCAGTATGGAGACAGTTAATCAGTGCTTCACTTTCAGCTGAACAATGTTACACCGTAGCAACTGGTACTTCGGTGCCTCAGATTCTAAGGGGAAGGTGTTGTGTGAGATGATTGGTTGGTAGACAAAGCGGTTAAGCGAATTGTTGTCTCGCTCTGAATTCTCGCAACTTTATAGCAGCAAGTGCGCTGAGAAAAGTAACCAAACTCCCCCCGGTTCAAATCCCATGGTGGCAAGAGTGCTTCTGAGCAAGTCACTTAATCAGATTTATTCTGTTTCGTTCTGAATACGTTTCTAAGTGTACCGTGACTGGGACTAAAATCATGGTCCCTGTGTCTGTGAGCACTATTGTTTTGCCACAGTCCTCACTGTGAGCCGTGTTACAAATCGTAGCGAGTGTCACGATACATGGCGTTCGCCTTTCCTCTCTCACCGCTTGCTACATTGGTGTCGGAACACACGACTCGCCTGTGCCAGGGGGCTGACTAGTCGGAGCAAGGGGACGTGGCTTCCCTTAGGAGGGAACACTGTCACAACCCTCATAAGTGGGTTACTCTATTGGCATGATGCGGAGAGTGTTTGCGTTTCACGCCAGCAACCCTGCTTCTATCCCCAACTGCAACAGCAAGAGGCTGAGCTTTTCTACATAACGTGCCTTCAGAAAGTAACTTTCTCCACATTTTGTTGTGTGATAGACTTAATACATAATTGATAAGATAAATCTACACACAAAGCCCCAAATGATCATAAAGCATAAACATGTTTTAGAAATATGTGCAAATTCAATGAAAGACAGAAACATCTACTGTTCATAAGTAAGTACATTACATCAGACAAAAGCTCTCTTAAGTAAAAAGCATAAGACATGTTTTCTGAAGGTTTCTGAGACCAGGAGAAAATCGTTTATTTAGTCTGATGAGACCAACATTGAGCTAGTAGACTTGAATGTGAAGCACTACTGCTTATCACCCAAATAATAAAATCCCTACGGTGAAGTATGGTGGTGGAAGCATCATGCTATGGGGACACTATTCAGCGGAAAGGACTGAAAGACTTGTCCAAATAAACAGAAGAATGAATGGAGCAGAATACAGAAAGGTCCTGGAAGGAAAAACACAGAACCGCAGACTGGGGTGAAGATTCATCTTTCAGCATGACAATGACCTTAAGCACACAATAAAAACGACAATGTATGGGCTTCAGGACCGATCTGTGAATGTCCATGAGTGGCCCAGCCAAAGTCTGGACTTTTGAACATCTGTATAGAAAACCAAAGGATTGCAGTTCACTGTCATTCCTCATCTAATCTGACAATGCTTGAGAGGATCTATAAGGAAGTACGGGAGAAATTGCCCAAATCCAGGTGTGGAAAAATGGCAAAGGCATATCCAAGAAAACTCAAAGCTCTGATCGCTGCCAAAGGCAATATATATACTACGGAATAAGGGGTTTGGATAATAACATATGTTGGCACACGTCAAAAAAAAAAAATCTGCTCTTTCGTTATGGTGTATTGTGTGTAGATTGCAGCAAATACCAACAATTATGACTATTACATGAAATGTGTAGAGAGTGAAGGCCATACTATCCCTGGCAGGTGTATGAGGTGTTTTTGATACATGGTGGTAAGGGGTGAATAAAACTTGTTATGACCTATAAAGTTACTGTATACATTGGAATTATGCAGTGAATAAATATGACAGGGTGAGTTAAAGAACTAGCTGGCTAGCAAGTTAAATTATGAATGGGGGTTTGTGTGTAGTAATACCAACACTGTTGACTCAAATGATTTGTTTTTGAAATAAATAACAAATAATTTGTGTTGCTCTACTGTACGGGTCAGAATGATTCATTTTGTTGCTAACATTACGTGATCAAACCAACATACTTCAGCTGTGTGTTTCTGGAGGGGATTGTATCATCATTATTACTATTATTGTACTTACTCTTTTGTTCTTTCTCAGGACACAATTCTGTGTCTTTTTTTAAATGTACACTTTGCATTGACATGTTCTATGTTTGATATTGATACTGCACTGTTACCAAAGAATATACAAGTACGTTTTTCAGCATACCACATGCAGTATACCCATGTAGGTTTATATAGTTGATATAGTTTGTTCACTTGATACAGTGTGGAAAAACAACAGGAACTGCACTCTGTTCAAATTAGCATATGCAGTTGGTAACAGACTAGACACTTTCTATGTTTACCTTGTTTTTCAGTATTACAGACAGTGTAGTAGGATCTTAGTCCTAAAATCTATTTTTGCTTTCTGCACATTGACATTACATTAACATTTAAGTAATTTAGCAGTAATCTTATCCAGAGCAAGTTAGAGTAGCAGGTGCATACATCATACCTTTTCATACGCTATTGTATTTGGCCTCACATTTTAAGGGCAGGGCAAAAATGTAGGCGAGTGTAAACAATCGTAAATGGGCGTACACCAAAACCAGACTTCCGGTATGTGTAAAAACCTGAAAAAAAAACATTCAACGCAAAGGAACTGAAGAAATAGACTAGAACTGATATCCGCCTAGAAGTCTCTGGAGTATGTAGAAAATTTCAGCAATGTCTTTGCATTAGAGGGAAAACTTAAGCAAAAGACAAATAGAAACACTTTAGATGAACGAGACCTGATGCCAGATTTGCATCTGATATAAAAAAAAAATGCATAGTATAAATGAATGAAAATGGCAATTGTCATAGATCACCGTCCGAGCTAACATGGGACTCTTTTCCGATACTCTGTGCTAACTGAGGTCTAAAGACATCTACTCTTAACACCAAAGGTGTATAAGAAGTCTGGTTCTGAAAGTCCTTCCAGCTCCAAAAACAGAATAAGAAAAACAATTGCAGTTGGGAAGCAACTAAAAACATCTCACACAGGCACCTAAACAATTCTACTATCACCTGCACTTGTTTGACGGAGAGCAGATAAAGTTAGATAAAAAGTTAGAGTTTATACATCTTCCTGATCATTGGTCTGGCCAAAGCGATGCAGCAGGATGTGTTTCACCTTAGGGTGCAGCGAAACTTATTGTCGCTAGTGTGAATATTTTCTTTAAATATTATGTTAATTTTATAAAAAATGAAATTGTGTTCATGACAACTGATGTAGTCGACAGGCACTTCTGCACACATCACTGACCAAGGTCAGTCAGATGTTGGGAAGACATTCTGTAATAAAAGGGGTTATTCGTGCTATAAACTCTTCAGAAAATGTGTTCATGTGAGCCTAGTTCTGCTGCTTGCATTTTAGTTGACTTAGTTATATAGCAAATAATTTCCCTCTGTGTAAATAAATACTGAACTGTCAAGTGATTGTTGTCTGAAAAAAAATTATATTAGAAAGTGTTAGATGGTCTATGCATACATTCCTGTGGTTACCAGAGCCCAACAGGCCGAATCTTAACTTTCTGTTATTCTAAACATCTAGGCACAATCACTTCTAATGAACTATTCATTCATATTGTAGTTGTTAATGCTCAGATCCTACAAAAGTACATCACAGAAGCTGGGAAGCAGTTGTTTGCTTGCAGTTTCACAATGTGATCTGATAGACTCTAACCCAAATCCAGCACTACTTACTTTGGGAAACTGTTTGACGGGTATTAAAACTTTCTGTCCCAACTTCATGTTCTTGTTGATGACAACGTCGATGAACTTCTCATCTTCTTTTTCTTCTTTTCCTTCATCTTTTTGTAATTTTTCGATTTCTACAGCGGAAAAAAGAAAAACGCAAAATCAATGACTATTTTGATTAATACAGACATTTAAAGAGTGACAAAAAATATGTCTTTCCCTTTTCTCACAGGCATTTGTTGAGCTGAAACAATAGACTTTAAGTGTGCTGGTTTGTCTGCTGGTTGTTGCTCGGACACACACTTTTGGTCTGCTCAATCAACTGTGAAATAAGCTGTTTTGGCAATGCCGTAATTCAGATGGATGTAGTTCTAATCATTTTACAGTCATTCGTCATGCCCATTGGACAAATCTCCCTGTCTGGATTGTATTATTTAGCAATTTTGACAGTAGGTACATCAAATTTTACTTTCAGAGAAATTTAAATATCTTTCATGTTCTACTACATGAAAAATGATAATGAGGGAGACCACGTAGAGAGACGAGTATATCTCCAGGGAAATATTGTCCGTCACTGTTCCACCCGTTTAGAAGGTAGCCTTTGATGAATTTGTAGGTGTAACCTTGAAGAATCTATGAGATAGATAACATCTGTGTTTCAAAGCCAATAAAATGGTAATGTAGCAGTGGGGAAAACACATACTGTACCTGTATATTGACTAAGCATGATATCTAAGTGAATAACAAAACCTCTGGATCTTTGACATACAGGCTAATAAAGCCATGTTATTGACATGAAATTGAAAGCCATGTTCAGTCTGTGTAGCAAACCAAGCTGTCTTCCGGATTTGAATTTCTAATCACTGCATATCATTATCATTGCTGCTTGAAGTTCTGGCTCCCAAATGACATACAGCAGAGTTTCACTTAGTAGACCGCATTGGTAAAGCAATCAAATGAATTATAAAAGAGACTATGTCCTGGCTCTAAGAAGCTATGGAACTGAGCTGCCAAGATGAGACCGTGATACAACCTCTTCACGTTCCTAGAACATCCTAATGACCAATGTTTGTTTGCAGGATAGATTCCAGGAATTAAACGAAAGATGAAAAACATTTGTCTTAACTACGATAACAGATGTACTGTATCAGTAAGCTGGGATATCTTCTAAGCCTAAACTCATCCCAGGAGAGACAGATTCCTCATGTTCTGAAGAGAGGCCGGATTAATATTAATACGTGACCTCTCTGCATTCCTTGCGGATAGTCTATCATCCTTCTTCGATGCTTTGGCTGTGCTGAAGGCAGAATTCAGTATCCTGTGGTTAAGTCAATGAAACATTGTTGTTTTCAACAGTTTTGCGATGTGCCAGCGAAAAGCCCCAAGGTGCACGGCTGTCAGGATTTTAAAATAACCGGGAAGAGATCAACGTTTCAGACTATCTAATAAACCGAGCTATCCAAACAAACTAGTGCCGACTGCTGCGCGGTGTTCTGCTTGCACAGTGGGCCGATGGATACATACCAGGAAAACAGAGTGGACCCGGCACCTCAGGAACCAATGGTTACTGTTCTGTTGGATTTCAGCTGGCCCTGCAGGGATGCCCGAATCCAAGAAAAAGGTCCCTTTTGAATGGGCCCTGTGGTTCTTCTCTCGCCATCAAAGAGGCTAGATTTGACATTAAATGTGTATTCGCAGCTCTGGAAGACCTCAGTGTGTGTCTGTGACAGCCAGGTCTCGCACAGCAGGGGGTCTTGGCCCAGCTGTTTGCTTCTCTATTAGATATGGAATCACTTAAGAGGAGCACAGCACTGATTTAGACCAAACCCATCCTCCATTTAAAATTCATAAGCTGAAAGAGATTTGCAGGATTATGCCCGGCTTCCGAACCGGGCTTGTGAGTGGTAAGGAGTTGAGATGTGGGGGGTTGTGGTGTGTGAGGCGGGCAATCAGGCTATTAAGTTCCCTAATGTCAGGTTGCAGAGAGGGTCAATGTAACCATGTGATATTGACAACTGGACATTGAGGTCTTCTAGCTGAAGTGGACAGAAACTGGTCACATCAAATATTGATCATGGAAACTATTAGGGGAATTCATTTGTGGCCCTGGTGGTTAAACTGTGACATTTTTAGCAAACTCCTTGAGACTAGTTGACAGATGAACAACGATTAAGGTTAATAGATTTCGTCTGAACAAGTGGGACCATGGTCATGGCAACACTAGTGGTCACCCACCATGAACTCAGTGACAAATGCATGGACATTATTATTCTAAAGGTGTTCTGTCCTGCTTTCTTAATGTTGTTATTTTTATATTGGTACGAAAGAAAAAAGGGCTGCCTTTGCGAAACTCTTGCCCAGAAATTGCCCAATTCTGCCTTTGTGATGGTAAAACATGTCAGAGATTTGAGAATGGAGACATCAGAGAAGCAGAGGTACAAACAGTATGCTATGTCTCCGTGACAAAGCGACAGAAAACATTTTAAAAGACTTCCAGCAACACTTGCATAATAATATTGATTCATTTATTAATTCAAATATACAAATAATATTAATAACGATTGTAATAAAATGTATACATGCATAGAGGACTTTTCATTAGAATTTCATCTTTACATAAAAAATAATACATACATCACCTCAAATCGGCTGGCTATAACTGCTTTGAAATTATCTAAACATAATAATTGATTTTGTACTTGTTTTATGTAAGTGTCATAATCTATTTCCCAAACATTGCGGTGAACACACACTGCTTTCAATGCATCCTATTTCTGTATCGACCTTATATGGAAAGTCTTCTCAGGCACAGAAAGAAAATGTACAATACGGTCATGAAATAACAACATAGCATGTGTATGTACAATAACAGTAAGCAGAGAACCAACATTAGTAAGAAACACCACCATTATAAGTGATCTGTAGGTTGGGCGACTAAATCTACCAGGTTACAGATCAATACAAGGCAACCTGCTGTCATTTCGATATGTCACAGTCCAGTGTTTGATATAGGTGCTATTTTCCCCACAAACTGCCCCCTGCTTGTAACTCTCAGTAGATTTCCATGACAACTGACAGACTGTGATGAAAAGCACCATATTCTGAATTTCAATCGTCTAAGTGGTTACCTGCAGTCTCCAGGCGACATTGTGTGGCCAAGAGAACTGCACATTAACACAGAGGGAACTGAACTAACCGCTCCCTCCACATAGACAGGCAGGACTCTTAGGGCTGAGCACAGGGGGAAGTCCTGACATTAAAGTGACATTCAATATAAAAAAGTATTTTTAAAGTTTGTCTTTATTAAAAGTTAGCGTAAGGGTCAGGTTTTTTTCTCCAGTTTTTACCAAAATAAATCAAACATTTTGCGATATTGGACAAACAATAAGATAGTGACACAAGCAGCAGACCATATCAGAGAGCAATCAACAATATCTCAGTTATACATGTCAACGCCTCGTTCCGTCCTCTCCATTTCTATCTCTGGGTTTCAGAGAGCCCTCTGTATTATGATGGAGGAATCCTAACTGTACATGAAAGAAGGCTTGTGACAAAATGCCACTCTGTTTTTGTTCATAAATGTGGGACTGCCCGCCTGCTCAGCCGCTCTGCTTGTGTGATCTAACATTCAGCGCTGTCTAGGGTATCCGGCTGTGACCCTAGAAAGAGAAAGAGCTCAGCTCAACACACAGACCCTCACGTGGCCTGCCGACTCTGCCCTGAAATCTCAATTTCTCTCTGGCTCCTTGACAAGGTCAGACTGGCGGCAGGAATTCATCTCGGGCTCTAATCTAGAGATTACATTCTTCTTGCCCAGCCCAGTGCCAGACCCTTCCTGCATTCTCTCTCTCGATCTCTCTCCTCACTCTGTTACCTTTCTATCTTCCTCCCTCCTCCTGCCCTCCATGGTCTCTGTCTCTCTTCTTGCAGACCCTCCCTCCATCTCTCCCTCCCGCCGTCCCTCCCTCTCTCCTCTCTACCAATCTCTCCACTGGACCCTGGCAGGCAGGATCTCTGCTGCGAGGTTAGTAAAGTGCTCAGACCTGCTTACGGCCGGCAGATAATGTCCAGGATTAAAACGGAGAGCTCTCCATCCCTGTCCCCCTCCCACCGCCAGTCCAGTTATGGTGAGATGGTAAGACAGAGCCTGAGAGCCCATTTTCCGGTGCAGGGGGCTACCTTCAGCTGCACAGCTTACCAATCAAGAACATCTGCAACAACCTAGACCATCTCGGTTAACCTAGGACTTGTTTCACTTCGCTCCCCAAATAATTCTCAGAGGATGGACAAGGGCATGGAGAGGGATTATCTTTGGCCTGAACCACACTTCTGGTGTTACTATAGGGATACTATAGGGAATATTTTGGGAATATTTTGGAAAAAGACATATTCATACCAAAACGAAATAACTTCTGTGCACCCAACAGAATGTATAATGGTTTGATGGAATCCCAGTTTAGTTTTTTGTGAAGAGTTTCACCATTCTGAATGTTATTGATTTCTGCAACTGTAAAGGATTCCGACATTTCCCCGTCATTTGAACAAGAATTAGAATGAGGTTTGTTGTCAAACCTAACTGGAGGAAACAAATGAATTGCATTTGCATTTATATATCTCCATAAAATAGTCTGGGGAGACAGCTCTGTTCAAATTCAGAAGACTGTCGAAAACATGAAAGGATTTGCAGTTGGCTTATTCCTCAGTCTCACCTTCAACCAAACCGAGTGCTGAGATACTCATCTGTCTCCCCAGATCATACAGATGTCCTTCGTAGAAAGAAGATATTCTATTCTCCATGCAAACATATCATGACAAGCTGTATTATGATGTTATGATGAGCCAAGCCTCCAACCAAATGGAGGTTCAAATAGAGGTTCCATTTTAAAATGAAATGAAACCATTTGCTCAATATGACTGTACAGTATGTGTTAGGGTATCTTAAAGTACAGAATAATGCCATTCTCCTGCTGAGTTCCCCAGAGGCAGATTCATCAAATAATGAAATAACTACCCATCTACCAGCCATGGGGATAGAGTTCACAGTCACTCTGAGTCTTGTATAGTATTCTGCATTCCCTAAAAAGCCTACTATATTTGACCAAGGTCCTGGATAGGTTTGTTCTTCTACAGAACTAACTCTCAACTACATTCCCTGACTGGTCTGGTGGACTGAACTCTGGTCCCACTCGGATCCCTGTCCTTGTAAATAACTAGACTGATTATGTTGCGTCCTTTAAAAGGAAATCGGAGTTCTCAGCCTGCTAGGCCGACAGCATTCTAATAGCCATAAACATGACATTACATTTGGCCCCAGCTAGTGTGAGAATCTTCCGCAGTCACTAACAAGCTTGAGTAACCAAAGATTTCCCTTTCATTTCATTTCAGTTGATTTCTATAGCAGTCGCCGTGGGACAATCACTGCAATTTTGCCAGATCTGACCCGTACATAATCAAATTCATGACTAGATTGACATCCCTGAGCATGTGTGTCAAATCTCAAACAGATCAAAGCAAACATGACCCTTCTATTGTGCCTCCATGTGGTCGATAGGCACTTAAATGATTTATCTGCTTTTATGTGCCAGACTACACACACATTACTGTTTATTGGGGTTTAAGATACAAACCTGACACATTCTGCGTTAACAGACCTTTCTCCATAGCACAAATCGTGCACAGATATTTTGTTCCTAAATATTGTGTCACGCCGAAGTCAACATTTGCAGACTTAAAAGTTAAAAAAAGTAATGAAATGTCATTGCTTTGTGATAAACGTGCTAATTGTCTTTTTGTATAAAATATATTGGATGCAGACACCCCCTGAATGTAGTTAAACCTTTCCTTGACTCAAGTATCAAGAGAATGTATTTAAAATAGCTTCTGACGCTTCATAACTGTATGGTAGTTAATATGATTGTGATTACATTTCCTTAAAAGTTTCTGTTTTGGAGATAAGAGGGTTTAATCTGACAGCCATGTATAGAGAGTTTCAGCTCGCCTGAATCTAAATTTTGCCTTCATATTTATTAGACATTAACAAGGACACATTTGTCATTTTAAATGGGTGTGACCCTAAAAAGATGACATTTGTAATCACATGTATAGTGCCACCATCTGGCCAATTTGGTTAAACATCTGATCTCTGTGGCAAGATGCACCAATTGTCAAGGCATATGACTTACATTCACGCTTACATTCATTGTGGGGGATAATGAGAACGCAAAAAATAAGAACAACATTTCAAGGCCCTGAAAGAAACCAACCCCTGAAATACATGGAAGCACACACACACACTCACAAACAAATGGAAGTGGAGAAAAAAATTGGCGCCCAGACTCCAAGCGATCAGACTGTCTATGCTGCGTACTCAACAGCAAACCATTACGCAACATGTTATGTTTACGGAAATGCCTAACCTGACACAAATTCGGAAAAGCCCAGACAGGGCATCTCCTTAACTATTCTTTATTTCTTAACATAACCTCAAACTAAAAGTTCCTCTGACACTGCAGTAAGACTCCAGCTCTCAGGCTCATTCCTCAAACATATTATATAGGTTAATGGGATTCTCTATGCATAATTCACAAATATTCTGTTCATAAAATATTCTGTTTTCCCCACAAAACAAAAGATTAGCAGAAAACGAAGCTGCACTGGAGAAACCTCTAACCAGTAGGATAATATGCATCCCTGCATTTTACTTCCCAGGTAATAGGGAACATCTGGGGCTCAGGTAGCTAGTTAGGTACCTTGCAGTACAAAAGGTGCATGAAAGCTGGACCTCCTGTGGAGTTGGATAAAACAGAGATATAGCAGCACAAAGCTAAAAATAATGGTCTCCTACTCCAATAAAATTCTACCATCATTACAAGCACACATACACATATACACACACACACACACACACACACACACACGCACACTCCAATGAGATTCTATTGGAGTTCGCTACACCCTCGTACTTGTCCAATCTGTACTTTCAAGCCCGCCCCGCCCACAGCCCCCAAACCCATTCTCATCCTGTGCATTTGAAGTCTCCCTCCAGCCGTCCTACCTGCATTTTTGAAGGTGTCTGATTAAAAATGCAGTTTAGGAGGTTGTGAAGCGGCGTGATGCGAATCGACGTGAGCCGTCCTGGGGAAGGGACCAGGCTCCGCTCCCCTGTCAGATTCACTCTAAGATGAACCGCTACTGTGTCTCTATGTATGGCCGGCCTGAAAATCAACACAGACGCCAGCCCATGGTTCTTTACAGGCAACGCTGCAAAGTCTGGCTTACGATTAAAGAATAAACAATAACCAGACACTGTACTACAGCTGTAGATTCCGAGCGCAGAAGACGAGAAAATATGTAGCGTAACACACTGGGCATGTTATGGGACAAGCGGCGCTCAAATCAATTATACTATACCAACATCTGTGTCTGTCTTTTTTCCCCAAAATATAATTAATGGGTCGAACAGCACGCCCACTTTCGTATGATAAGCCTTTCTTTGAGAGACTACTTGAACTCCTAATATATAATTAACATGAACTGATGTTTATCGGTTCAGTGTCTCTTAGCCTAATGAAGCTTCCCATCAAACCATCATTAGGCTCTGAAGAGAGGGGGAACATGAAAAAAACGGAAAAAATAGAAGGATAACAGTGGCTGGGCTTAATGTTGGTCATTATCTAGAATTCATCTCAGGTTACATTATCAAAATGCACTGAATCATCATAAATCGTAACGACCTGAGAGCTTTCATTTTTTGGCAGAGATGGTGAATCCATAGATAACTGCCCCACCCCTGTCGCTGCTTTTCTGCATCGGCTTCGCCAATGTTTTGTAATGACGACGGTAAAAAAAGAGACCATAATCGCTATTAGTGATGGGCATTTCAAGCTTTTCAGTGAGCCAGATTAGCTACTGCACTTCTGGGCAACCGACCATCAAAGTCAGCTGAAGCGTGTAGCCGGTAACCAGAGTTTGACAATGACAATGTGCCCAGTTATCAGTCTGCTGATATGACAATGAAACAACAACAGCAAGGGCCCAGTTCAATCCCATGTGCCACAGTCGCCCATAGCACTGAGGTTGTCAAATATTGAACTGAATTAGAGCCGTCAAATCCACAAGTAACCCCGTGCAGTAAAGGTGGAGAGGCCATTGGAGGCACGGACTAAATGCACTGGGTGGATGATCCCATGTCCCTCTGAACCTCTCTGCGGGCTGATGGAAACCGTCACATCTTGCAAAATGGGCATGTAATTATTTCTCTCTTTCTGAACATCAAACACGTGCTTTGTGACACTCAGACAAGCAGCCGCTCGCCAATTTGACAGCGCCAACACAGTTAGCTGTCTGACAACGCCATAACACCAGTGTCGGCCATGGCCGGTAAACAATTGATATTACTGAATCCCGGCCTACATCGCTATTTTGTGTTTCATATGCTGACGAAATATCTTCATGAATCCCTCCTGAAAGTATTCAATAAAAATAAATTGTTATGTTTGCAATTGCTTATTATAATAACAGACAAAGACAATAAACAGCATGTCCATCATGTCTGCTGTACAACCCCAGAGAGTAAACAATGATATACCTGATCATCGCCATGGGGAGGAATGAAGTGGAAGCAACAGCAAAGGCAGAAACCACGTGCAAAATCTGAATAGAGAACCGCGTACAACCACGGCTATAGAGAGACTTCCAGTAAAAGTGATCTGTGCAATCACCCTGTAAAATCTGAATTTCTTATATAAGGAATTCAAATTAGCCATGATCATGAGCCATATTTAATGGTGCATTGTGTTGAATCCTGCCTCTAACATTTAAAACACTAAACAATAACACAACTGGTCTCCTCCCCTTCTCTCATGTAATGAGACCAGAGACGTTTGAGCTAGTCCATGGTGGTGTAGGACAGTGGTTCCCAACCTTTATCAGCTACTGTACCACCGACAGAATTCTGCTCTGCTTGGAGTACCCCTGAAGTACCCCCTCATGATAATTTCACTAGTAGGTTTATGGTGTTGTGAGTGTTTTCACGTACCCCCAGTGGAGAGGCCAGGTATACCCAGGGGTCCTAGTTTTTTTTAATTATTATTACAAACCTATTACAAACAATACAATTTTTCAGTTGCAACATTTGATATGTTGTCTACTATTTTCCATTAGTGATTTGTACACCTATGCATTCAGTTTTATTTAAAAAATCCAAAGCGTCACACATATTTGGGAAACTGGATTGTACTTCAGAATACAGACGAGAAAGCTATAATGTCCATTCCGTCTAAGCTTCTCCACCAGTTGGTTTTGAGGAGATGCAAAAGTTGTAATTGAGAATTATTCAAGGAAGACATTCCTTTGGTTGCAAGTGAATGTTAAGACCTTTCCGGAAGTATATTACTTGCATTTTGCTCAGAGGCCAGTCAAATGAGTTTTCATATTCCACATCATATCTTAACTTAGTCATATTTCTCTTAGTGGCATGCACTGGTGAACATGAGTCGAAGTTTCAAATCCACTGCCAGCTTGTTTAAAATGACACCTCTTTGTAATATAAGAAATGTCGACAAGCATTTATGGGAAAAGTCATGGCACCATTCTGTTATTGTGATTGATTCTGTATACGCATATTATGACGTATTTTGCCTCATAATGATACATAATTAATCACTTCTAATAGAGTGATACTCAATAAATGCATGCCATGTCCTTCAAAGGCCACATGCTTTGGGTTGTTATCCTTTATCTAGCGCCTACTGAGCGGCTGAATCTATTGGATTACAGACAGAGTGCCTCTTCATGACACTAAGTGTCAAACTATCCCTGAACAAAATAAATCAATATCCTAATTGAAATTATACCCTTGATGTTCTCTTGTAGATGACGCTACATTAATTTATGCTGAGAGATAAAGTCTTTGTTTGGTATTAGTGTGGGGGGGACATGTCAGATCAGAGCTACTAATATGGACTTGATGTTTTATTACAGCGGTAACAGATTATCTGACAGCTATAGATCTGGGATTAAATCATAATCCAGGTCCAAATCCAGGGAGAACACAGTGTCTGATACTGGCCTGCTGTCAACTAACTCATGTATCAGTTATTGCAGATCTATTGCAGTCTGCTGTAGTCAGTATGTCAGTTATTATATATCAAGTCTGCTGTTGTTAGTGTACCAGTTATTATATATCAAGTCTGCTGTAGACAGTGTATCAGTTATTATATATCAAGTCTGCTGTAGACAGTGTATCAGTTATTATATATCAAGTCTGCAGTAGTCAGTGTATCAGTAATTATATATCAAGTCTGCTGTAGACAGTGTATCAGTTATTATATACCAAGTCTGCTGTAGTCAGTGTATCAGTTATTATATATCAAATCTGCTGTACAGTGTATCAGTTATTATACAGCTTTGGAAAGAAATTAAGAGACCACTGCACCTATTTCTTTCCAATATATCAATTAAATATTCTAGTTTGCTGTACTCCATGTATCAATTATAATATATCCAGTCTGTTTTAAACGGTGTATCAATTATTATAAATCTAATCTGCTGAAATCCATGTATGAGTTTTTATAGATCTAGTTTGATGTAGTCCTTTTATCAGTTATTACAGATCTAGTCTGCTGTAGTCAGTGTATCAAAATAATTGTACATCTTATTTTTCTTCTATTCTCTTCACACTATGATGAAAATGTCTAAACTCAGCTGGCTCAGATACTTTCTTTCTAGCATAATTCCAGCAATTGTCATGGATCAGTTAACTATAGATTGTGATCTGTGTGTGTGGTCAAGTACATAGACAAAATAATATCAAGATTATGCAAAACACCGGCATTTGGCCACTATCTGTCAGTTATTTTGATTACGCATAAACATGTAATCCTCCCTGTCATATTTAACTCCTTCCACACTGGCTTAGTATTGCTCAGTGATTCAGTCAGTTGCAGTTCAATGGGAAATCATTTCATGCCTGTCTAACTCCTCCATGACAACAACATCATTACAACATGCACAGACAGATCCACATACATTTCAAGTAAACAAAAGCAGAACTGTACTGGCTCAATGGAACGCTCTTAAACGGGTGAGGTTCATTAGAATGCTTACAAACCTCTCCGAATCACCGTAACTAGTTGCAGTACGACCAACTACTCATTATCTTTGCGAATGTAAATGTTATATTGACATCATTAACATTCCAATTAATTGAGCATCCAAACTGGAAAATCTATCTACATCAGGGGCAAGATAGGTATTAAAGAATATAACAGAAACACATCCTCCTATCAATCAGAAGATAATAATTTAGGCTGCATTTTTCTGCTTAAACAGAAATATATCCAGCTGGAGCCAGTAGGGGAAAGGGTCCCAAACATGTCCCGTATGATGAGCCTAAATTTAAGACATGGGGAATATAACTCCTGTCCTGAGGAACAGACCGTGACCAGTTTGACCACAGAAAATACACCATAGGGAATAGACCATGACCAGATTTAACATTGTATGAGAGAAGTAACAAGTCTCTGATACGCAGAAAAAGAGCATGGAGAGACTTTTTCTAGTGACGCACTGTGTAGGAACCAACAGCGTGTCAAGGGTGTACCAATTGAATTTATTTGGTCGAAAAACAATGTATACATGTTTAGAATTTATTATAATGTGTACTCAGCATGTCATGTGCTTAAAAAAACATTTAGCAATTTTGCCATTAAGGGTGTGGGGATTTGCAGTTAAGGAGTTATACAAATTTGCATGATTTCTCTTTCGCCATTTTGCCTGATTTCTTTATCATATAGTTCGAAAATTTTGCCTGATTTCTTTATCATATAGTTCGAAAAGCCTTAAAATATCTGATTTATCTGTAATGTATATGCAAAATTTTAAAATTACTCCTCGAACGAATGAACTACCTATCTTAAACATTTATTTCTTATACTTACTCGTCATTAAGGGGCTGCCAAAAGTTTAATTAAAAAAGGAGATTAAAATGATTTCATAATGATCAAATATTAATATGATAATTTCTCTTGTCCCCCATATTTCTTCATAATAAGTTCAGTTGTCAAGGAGATTCATCTCCTGTGTCCTCTGCAAGGAGGAGCGTTGACCCTGTTCTGAAACAGTGTGAAGATCCATTGCCAGACCACCGCGGTTAATATGCAGACACTTGTCTTTTAAAACATTTCTCTATTAGCTCAATAAGTGATGTCGTTTTAAAAATAAAAAAAGGGGTTGAACGTGAATTACTATTTTCTCAGTAGAGTAAACCTATTAATAACCCTGGTGGATACCTTTAAATTACACACAAAATAATTATGAACCTGCATACAAGAACACGTGTGTGCAATGGCAAAATGTGTCAGGTTGCAAGAAATCAGCTTTAAAACAGAAAAATTTTCTCTCAGCCCCATGACGAAATGTGTAGAATTACAGAAAATAACCTTTAAAACTGTTGTCTCAGCAGCAAACGAGGGACTCTAACCCTTTCTTTAGGCAAACGCACCATTTACCATGCCCACTGCCATGCCACGCCAGCGTCTAAGCCCTGTTTGAAACTAGACAACCTCTGACAGTAATGCTCTCTATACTGGATCTTCATTGCCTTGTTTCTGTGAATGCATGTCTGACATTTTGTTCAGTAACTGCACTGACCCTTCACTACAGCACTGAGCTGAATGATGGACAGCTGAAACCTATCAGCGGAGTTGTAACAATAATGCTTCTCTGTTCTGCCATCTGTGAGGCTGTAAAGCATGTTTGCTAGCGTAGATATTGCATCCCAAAGGAGCCAATGACAAAGCTACAGAACAAATATATAACCAAAAATATACAAAGAAACGTCCAATGTCTTTGTATTCAGTATAATAATACATTTTATGGATTGGTCATTTTTGCTCAATCAAAAATACAGGCTAACTATCTTATTAAACAATATTAGCAAAAAACTAAGATATCAGTCATTTCTGTTGTTGTCACTGCTTAACCATTCACTGTAACCATTCACTGCAACAAGGACCACAAAATGTAACACTAAAGGAGTTAGTACCTCCTGAATCTATTCATTCTCCTCCATATACCCAGATTTGGGTATGATTTGGTGCTCATTGCCGTGCACTTCAGTATGCCACTCAGTGTCCCATGACAGCATGTAGAGTTACAGCAAAGTGATATCTCTCAATGGACAGTAACCTGATATTGGAACCTGAGACACTGGCTGTATGCTTTCTCTCTGGTTTCAGGATCCGAAAGCACAGCTCACTTTTACTGTCCCTTACACCTTTCACTCAGAATCAGAATGGAGGAATCTGAATGTGTGTGTGTGTGTGTGTGTGTGTATCTGTGTATAGGGGGAGGGGGTACTGGGGGTAATGGGACAAGGCATTCTGAAATGAGTCTTATCACTGCATGTTGGATGTTACTGGAACAGGTCACCAGTGGGAATCAGTGGCCAGGGAAGGAGTGTGTGTCCTGTTATTATAGTAAAGGATGATACAAGCCTGGCTGTTAATTATTTACACCAGCCTACTGTTTTATGTCCTACATGCACTCCGCTTCAAGTGCTCCAATTCAGTCTAGTTTACAAAACACTTGAGCAAGACCTTTACAGCTTTTACACCAGTCATGGTTCTTATGGAGTCAAGAAGATTAATGTTGGTCTCTTTGAGAAGAAAAAAAAAGAAATGGGCAGGGAACTGCCACTACAACTAATACGCCAAGGGAACGGTTCAGTACCAATCTGTCCTAGAATTGAAATGATCAATGATATTTTCCTTGCTCTCAATCCGCACACTCAAAACGTAACACCGGTATACGTGCCGGTATACAAAGGGAGACTAGAGAAAGACAGAGAGCTATTTGGAGTGTTAGAGGGAGAGAGACTGAGGAATTAAGGGCGAGAGAGAAGAGGGAGAAGGAGGTGAAGGGATGAAGGGAGCGAGCGGTGTGGAAGGGAAGAGGCCTACCAGGTCAGGCAGCTGGTCTCTGTGCTGAGGGGGCTAAAGGGGCTGCAGAGGCAGCCAGGCTGATGGATTACAGTGGCTCTCTCCTGGGTAAACTGACACCGCCACCCCTCCTCCCTTCCATCCCTCCGTCTCTCTTTCCCCTCCTCCTAGCAGCGTCTCAGCCTCTGGATCGTCATTGAAATGTCTCTAACGCGCAGCTGAGCCACTTAATCTGCGAGGCTCACTTTCTACCGGCAGAGAAGTGGATTTCGAAGGGATCCTCCTCAAAAGATCTTTTCTAATCAAATCTGATATCATTTTCACTAAGATGACCTGTCTACCGATACCAATCTCATCTCCAAGCCCAGAAATAATGCAGGAAAACAGACAATCCAGGAGCACCATCGATTCAGTCCACATTAATTGCCGGGAAGCTGGCCCATATTGTTTTCAAACGTATTTCCTTTGTCATATTTCATCTGTCATTTCCTTTAGCAACCCCAGCCACAGAGATCAGCAACTTCTTGGTCCAGGTCTAGAATGTGGTTGTACAGGTCAAGGCCCGATTCATAAACCATTTCAGTGTAGGAGAATCCCCGTCCATACAATCAGACTTCTCATTTGTTTTGTAGGTAATCCCCGGCACCCAAATACTAATGGGGGAAGTGTCAATACAGTTTTATTGTGATAGTACCTCTGACAATATATAACCATTTATCGTTTCGACAATATCATTTCTTAGGCGCCAGTCGGCTGTACTAGCCACAAAACTTTGGCATTTACTTTGTTCATAGATTGTTCTCATCAACGAACAAAACAAAAAAAAAAATCCAAACTTTTATTAGCATGACAGGGGTATACTTCTACTCTGAAAAGCTCATTTCTCATGACTTTTATTTGCATGACAGATCCAAACTAGTTTTCCCATGGTTCTGCAGACAGTATACTTGTACAGTACTGTATATCTTAATACTAGAATCTTAATACATTTACATATTTTAAATGCAACACACTGAGAATTGGAAGAATTGGGAGGATAAAAAAACATATCCAATTACTGTAATAATATTATCTTGTAATATACCTGCCAATATATATTCAGGCAACCATATTTCATATGTCAGATGGTGTGTGTTGAAGCGCCAAACATTGAGTTTTTCCCCAAAAAGCTCTAACTTGGTCTCATCTGACCCACAGGGAAGCTGGGTCACTCTAATGCTTCCAAATTGTACTTTTTAAATAACAGCTTCTTTATTGCCACCCTCCAATAAAGGCCAGTTTTATTCAGAGCTCATTATAGGATTGATCTGCGCAAAATTGCTCTACACCCAGCCACTACGCTCTGTAACCCCTTCAAAGTGATTGTTGGCCTCGCTGTCGCTTCTTAAACAAGTTTGTTTGAGGGCTGAATTTTCTGCCTTTTTGGCTGTGCCTCGGTGGTGTGACATAACTTCCACTTTTCTGATTATTGATCCAACTGTGCTCACTGGGACATCTGCCATTTTCCTTAATGTGTTTATGTTACTTCATCTATAAATACTGTAGAATGCTCTTTGGTCCTTGTTTTCATTCAGATTTACAGCCTGACTAATGATCCATCAACAGTAGGGTTTTAATCCAGAATATGCGACAGCAGTTGTAATGGTTCACAAGCTGAGGCCAAAGGTTAGGTAACTGTCTTCGAGTTAGGGCAATTCTTTTCTCTGTTTCCTCTATCATTATCTCTGTAAACCGGGAGGTTCCACAACATTTACTAGGGTATCACACATTCACAAGATTAGATTCAAACAGAATAACATTTCAAAATACTTTTACTCTTTTTATTTTACATGAATACGAGAAATTTGCCCAGGTGTTTTTAATCTGTTTCCAAGGTTTTCTAAGTACATTAAGTGAGTTTGGAGACAATCTGAGCCACAACTGGAAGCTACATGAGAATCATTGTACAAGATGCGCAGTACAATACTATACAAATTTTATTCCATGGTACCAGCCGTCTAAACCTCCTCAGTTTTAAAAGGTCACATAGAGCAGGATCAGCATATACTGCTCTCTTTAAATAAGTAATGTGAAGGCAGGAAGGCACCAGACTAAATGAACCTTTTAGTCCCATAACATTATGCTGATTCCGTACTATCCTGTTTAGCAACGTCAAAATACACAAGTCCTCTGTGATCCTCATGACTTAAATACCAGCCTAATTACCTTGTCTGCTGCCCTGCAATCAGACAGCCTTTTTTAACGTCTACAGCCAGAGTACAACACCATGTATTTTCAACATCTACAACCCTGCAATGGATTGAAATAGTTGTTACTTCAATCCACACAAAACCTAGCAGCAAAACATGTGTGACTCTTTGCTTTATTACACCACTAATTTCTTCCATAGGGACATTTTAGATCCACTTCAAATAGGTGTGCATTTCAAGCAGGCTCACACAACCTTAGCATTTTGAAAAATGTTTAAATATGCAAGGTGATTTTTACACTATCAATACTTTTGCCTCTATTTTGGCATAACTAATTCTGGTAGAGTGAATTGTTGCAAATACACTGACAAACATCACTGTGTCATGACAAGATATATTTGAGCATCAAAATGCTAACGTGGCGTAAGCCTAAAAAAACAGACTGGAAATAGATATAAAACTTCCTTTATGAAATAAATGATTGGTGGAATAACGCCAAGAGCAACACTCATGTTTTGCCACTGGGTTTTATAAGGATTATGTGTCACACTATTTCAGTCAATTCCAGAGTACATGACTAGATATGAACAGCATCCATAACCCTGCAACACCAGCTTACATGACCAGATATTTACAACATCTACAACCCTTCAATACCAGACTACATCAACAGATATTTTCAACATCTACAACCCTTCAATACCAGAGTATATCAACAGATATTTACAACATCTACAACCCTTCAATACCAGAGTATATCAACAGATATTTACATCTACAATCCTTCAATACCAGAGTACATCGCCTCACATTGCCCTGAAATCCCACAGTACGGAAGTGTACTTTGCTTTCTCCAGGGTGTGTCTGAACCCTATTAACCACAGTGCAATACTTTTCATGAGTTCTGGGCCCAGCTAAATAGGGAAAGAGGCGCAGTGTGGAACACAAGGTGTCTCTGTCTGAACTATTAAACTCAATAAAGTTTCTTCACGTCAGACGGATACATCTCATCTTGTGTGCAGCAGACAGACCAACCGAGGTTGGGTTATAGAAACCGGGTTAGGAATACCAGAACAGAGACGTTCAGTATGCCCCCCTCCCCACCCACCCCACCCCCCTATTCACAGTGATTAAATCAATTGTGAGTGCTTAGCTTCGCTCTGAGCCCTGAGCTGCAGGAGAGCAGTGATAGTGTCAGTCTGCTGGTTTCTCCTCTCGCTGAGTCACGCGGTGCGCCGCACCACCGAGCCAACCACTTACCGGATCCCCAGGAAGCACATCAAACCGGGGATTTATGAAAAGAAGAACTCTGGCAGACCCACAGGGGGTGCTGGTCAGGTGATGACCTTTCAAACGGGAACATTCCAAGAACACTACAGTACGGTTTGAATATAGCATTGTGATGGTAACATTACCAGAACATGCCAGTGATTAAAAGGTTTGCGTGTTTCTTTAAAATGTGTTAACCGAAATAGCCTTTGAATTATTTCCTGACATGTACCAAAAAGTTGTACAGAACATCTGTGACAGCAACCATTCCCCAAATGTTCTAGGTTTTCCTGTAATTTGATAACAGTTCACCAGATTTTCACTGGTTTAATCATGTTTTTTTAGAATATACTGACACAATCAAATTTGAGTACCATTCTGAAAAGACATTAGAGTATCGTTTCATAAAACATTGTTGAATTATAATTATAAAACATTGTTGATTTATCTGAACCTGAAGTGGGAACTGGGAACCTTTGCAGTGCCATAGTAAACTGGGAACCTTTGCAGTGCCATATAGAATTGGGAACATTTGCATCGCCATAGTGAAGAGGGAACCTTTCTAGAATATATTTGGAATAGCTGGGATTATCACAAAAATATAGTAGGCAGACTGAGGTCACCAATATTACTGTACCACTGCCAGGCAAAATGAAGTCACAGTACATTGTAGATCACAGTTACACTGAATAGCCTTGCAAACTGAGATCACAGTAAAACGGAATAGCCCGAGAGGCTGAGATCGCAGTAATACTGAATAGCCTTAAGTAGGAGGGGAGGGTTTGATGCAATTAATAATTGTGGAGCTGTGTCTTTATTAAAGATCTTACATTACAGACTGTTTCATTTGGTGGGCAGATCTCTGTTCTCTGGTTTATCCATGCAGGCCAAAGGAGGCAGGATGTAATCAAGTTGCACTGTGTAATGTTGAAGAGTAATCACTGGCTGTAACCGAACCGCCACATGAGCCGAGATTAAGGCAATGAATGAGAGTTCATGGAGTTGTTCAGGTTCTCTACCAATCTCATTATCGACCACACATGCTCCAGCTGAGGGGGTGCTGCCCACCCACAAACACACGCACTCACAGACTCACACAGTATCCACCTTGAACAGGTGTCTCAGACATGACACCTGTGAGCACAGTTGGCTAGGAGATACAGGACGACGTGTATCAGCAGTCTGCTTCAATGTGTGCGTGTGGTGCGCGTGCGCGTGTGTTGAGCGTGCATGCATGTGTACCTGCCTGCCTGTGTGTGTGTGTGTGTGTGTTTGTGTGTGTGTGTTAAGACCCACTCTATCTAGATAACAGCATGCTGTACCAAGCCTTGTTTATAGAATACCACAGTGGCTTAAATTGTTGTCTGTTTTAACCAGCAGCCTCACAGGAAAGGGCAAGTCTCTGGTCAATCAGGTACAAAGGCCTAATTAGTCTCCACTTCATAATTACGTGAAGTAATTAAAGAGTGTTAAGTGAATTCATGCCAGTGTATGTTATCATTATGACATCCCCGAACTAATCTGATTTAGTGGTGAGATACATTCACTGTAAAACACACAACAGCTCATTCACATGCAGAAGCAAAAGCCCCTCTAGATAAACTATATGGTGATTTGTGCATCTGGCATCTGGGCCAGCCATCCTCTCAGTTTCCTTTTTTTATCACACATACATACTGACACAGACACACACGCACACACATGCGCACACACACACACACACACACACACATTAACACACCCACCCAGGCACAAACACACATTCTCACTCTCTCTTTCTCTATCACACACATATAAACACGCTCAGTCCAGACCTCTACATCCCCTGGTTCCAGGCAGAGACAACCAGCCAGGCTGTCAGGAAGATGAAATCATGCCTGGGTTAATTTAGCTTTTGTGGGTAGGCTATCCTATGGTTGAGTCCCAATGTGTTCCCTGGCCCCTCCTAGAGCACACCCCAAATAGCAAAAAGGGTTCTAAATATGGAAGAGAGAGCCTTTTGGGAAACACACCAAGGGAGAGCCGGGCCAGGTAGAGCTAATGGACTACTGGAGGACACAGTGGGCTGTCGACACACACACTCACATATGCACACTCACACACACTCTCACACACGCAGTCACATTGGGCCTGTCGACTCAGCATTGAACACTGCCACCAGCTCTCTCTCCAGGACACACCATTTTCATGACAATCTTCCAGAGGGCACAGTGAGAGGGGTGGCTGAGAGACTAGGGGCAGAAGCCATCAGCTCCAAGCCTGGGGGGCCTCAGATATAGTGGTACCAATTCAGACACCTACGTGACACCTTAGCAAATCCCTGCTACCGCTATTTCTTTTGGGAATACATAAGACCAAAATGCTATTGTGCATACCGTATTCAAGCCCATTCCTTTGATGCCGGTCTCAATGTGAGTGAATTTGTTATAATTCTATAAAAGGTTTTTGTTTAGCATCGTAAGTGAATTGTGCCCCATCGGGACAAAAAGGGGACAAAAGTTGGCCTACACTGTGGATAGAATCTAAGCTATATTTCATCTCCAAATGTTTATGAAAAACATAAATACATTCAAACCATCATTATACATGGTTGCATTTGTTGGTTAACTAGACAGATAATTTCTGTCATTGCATGAATGTGATGGCCTGTTGAAGGATTGGAAAGAAAAAACGAAAAAACGAAAAAGAAATGAGAACCCAGAATGAAAGTTACATCTAGTGTTCTGGAACAAAATGTAATTTATTTCCAACCCATAAAAAAATAAACAAAACAAATATGCAAAGCACGGAAATGTGTCCTAAAAGGCGTGCCAAATAAAAAGCATTGCCTGTGTGTGTGTATGTACGTACGTGTGTGTACGTGTGTGTGTGTGTGTGTGTGTGTTTGTGTGTGTGTGTGTGTGTGTGTGTGT
>JACXGJ010008634.1:0-26584 GCA_016801105.1 Esox niger | reverse complement strand
GGTGAGAGGGAGAAAGGAGGCTGTGATTGTAATCCTGTGGGTGAGAGGGAGAAAGGAGTCTGTGATTAATCCTGTGGGTGAGAGGGAGAAAGGAGTCTGTGACTGTAATCCTGTGGGTGAGAGGGAGAAAGGATTTGGTGACTGTAATCCTGTGGGTGAGAGGGAGAAAGGATTTGGTGACTGTAATCCTGTGGGTGAGAGGGAGAAAGTATTTGGTGACTGTAATCCTGTGGATGAGAGGGAGAAAGTATTTGGTGACTGTAATCCTGTGGATGAGAGGGAGAAAGGATTTGGTGACTGTAGTCCTGTGGGTGAGAGTAGTCAGTACATCTTTGTGTGTGTGACAGTGGTTTCTGCCAGGTGTGCATTGTATCCATCCTCTCCTGCCTTCTCACAGTCCTTCCCCTCTCATTCCAAATAGTAATTGGAGCATCTTAGTGAGAAGGTCTCACTAACTGCTTCATAGTTCACTCAGAGACACAGGGATGGTAATGTGCACGTCTTAAGAGTCCAACAAAGGCTGTTTATTTGGGTAGTAAGAGTTGTAATTAATTAATACATATATATATATATATATATATATATATATATATATATATATATGTATATATACAGATATAATAAATATAAATACATAAATATACATCCAAATAAATGACTTTCAAGTGCCTAAGGCCTTTGCACAATACTGTAGGTTCTTCAGCAAGCTCACTCATTAGAAGCACTTTGGTGAGCTCTGTTGCCGCGTGGGAAACCAACCCACAAACAGGTTGATGTCATTCTCTATCAACCAAGTGACAAAGGACAACACAAATAGACCGAAACTGATACCATTTGGACCATAACCATATACTGTTCATTTGACGCAACGGACAATACATTCTGTTTGTCTTGAGGTGAGAGCGGAGTCGCCCACTTATATCCAGAAATGAAGTATCAAACTAAACTGTGCTTCATCGGCTCTGTGGCGCAGAATGTACACTGGCTGAACGCATGCACCGTGTTCATTCTGCTCATTGAATCAGATGGCTCGTTCATCAAACAACCCTGACTTTTTGGGCAACATTATAAAACTTGGCTTTATATGCTAACAATAAATGCTGGGCCCTTAAGGTTAATACATAACTGCCCAAATAATGAAAGACGAGCGCTGTAGTTTGCCATTCTGTAAAGCTAGATTGAGAGGTTAGAATAACCGGTTACTGACAACCTGGTTGGTAAATGACTGAGTATGGTATAGGATTAAATAGCTGCTCTCTCTCATCATCTCTCATCCTTCCTACGAGATACATTTGAAGACTTTGACGCCACTCTGCCCACTTGTAAAGTGGAGATGACCTGTGCTTCCATGTAAAGTGGAGATGATCTGTGCCTGCCGCACAGACTGTAACTGAAGGTGTCCCCCAGGGCTCGGCTCTCGGACGTCCCCCCATCTACAGACCATATCACTTGACTTTGCCTGTCATTGCTATGCGGATGATAACTATTTTGCTCCTTCCTCTGTTCTGACAACCGGTGGGCAAAACACAATGGCATATCTGCTTGGATGTCGGACCACCACACAAGAGTCAACAAAATGGAACTACAGTACTCTTCCTCTGAGGCTTGGTTTATTCACTCTCAAACCTTTCCATCACGGATGACATCGCCACAGCGTCCCCTTGAGAAAAACATTGCTATGACCTGAAAGAGCTGGTCAAAATGCCCTAGTGTTCTTACAAACATCCTTCACTTATTAGCTCCACCAGGTAAATGCTTTATAACGGGTTGAGTAAGCCATTTCCTCACAGAGAAAGCAAAAAAAGTCCCAAAAGCTGAATATTATGTTATCTATATAGTGTTTGTGCTCCACTCTGGCTATGGAAACAATGATTCACTAAGAAAGATTAATTCAAGTTTAAACCAATCTGGCAAAACCAGTTGTGGCAACAATAATAAAGCATCAAGGTATAGCTGATAGATGGAAAACAATATACAGCTCTGGAAAACATTAAGAGACCACTGCACCTTCTTTCCTTTCCAACAATGTTGAACAGGAAAGTTTTCAGTGAAGAACAGAAGCATTCAATTTGCACTGGTCTTATTTTATTTTAACGCTTTTGTTCCTCACTCAAAACCTTCCTATTTGACTTTTTAGGAAAGGACAATAAAAGGTGCAGTGGTCTCTTTTTTTTTTCCGGAGCTGTATATGTAGCACCCATACAGTGACAGGTACAGAGTCACCTGAAAATGGTGAGGTAGAGACAATAAGACACTATATGCCTACTTAACATGAACCTACTTTGCTAGACCGCATGTTGAGTAACTGCTGGCTTGGCAATAACCAACAGGGATCCTAATACACATCAAACTGACCCCTCTGGTACAATCCGGCTATTACTAAATATCATCAATTACAGAAAAGGGGAAAACCGGAACCCACCCCAAACAAGACTGGAACCAAAATAAAAGGCCCAAACCCAGATCTGTACCTAGAGTGATAAAGCAGACCAAAAGCTAGCTGAGCAGACTGCCTGCAGCTAAAGCTCCCTTAATCCAGCTATGAGTCAAACAATGCCTTGTCTGCACTAAAGACCACACAAACCCTTCAGATCAAAGACAGGACTGCAGATAGGAGTTACAATTCTGTCCCCTTCAACACGACAAGTCCCAATCGATCATGTTGCACTTCCGAGCATCAATGAGCTGTAGGGCTGAAATAGAGAAGTCCACTTTGCACAACAGGATTATCAGAACATCTGTTATCATACAGTGTTCCCTACATTATTCATTTTCTGTGACATCACAGATCAAACACAGGGAGATGACAGCTTGAATGGAAATAGTTATGCTTAATCATAAATGCCTGAGCCATTTATCATGTTGGTTGTAACATCTGCTCCACGTGGACCAGTAGCTCCTCTTCCTATCTGGCGCTCCACCTTGCCGTTGTACTAACCACCGGCTGGAGAGTGAGGGCAGCAGCGAGGACACACCTGTTTCCGCTCAGTCATTTGTTTAGTTTAGATTGCGTTTGTTAGCTACTGCCCAGCACAGATTATTGTTGCCTGTCGTTCCTGGTCGTGAGGTGTCGTTCTGTAATCCCGAAAAGAGAGGACTATAAAGAGAGTAAACGTTATTGGTTAGTTTTTTTCTTTCCCTTTCGCCTCATTTTTATGCACTCACTCGCACGTCACATAGCAATGAACATAATACAACATAACCAATCAAAACACACAGCATAGGGCTCCAGCAATAATTAAAAGATGTGTCCAGCTAACGTCCAGGGCACTCTACCAACGTTCAACCCTGGTACTTATAGAATAGGTCCCTCCCTCCAATGCCATTTGAGGGGCGGAGTCACTGGCTTGTTGTTGTCTCTCTGTTGCGCACTTGTGCAATTGGGCTGTACTCTGCTGGCAAAACTCGACCCTCATTCAGGGTGGTTGCGGTTGGTGGGTGACCCTTTGGTTGATGCTTGGCAATGTGGGTGGATTGATTTCCTGCCTTTTGGGCCCTGTCCGGGGCCACAGTGTCACTTGACCTCCCTGTCTCTGCCCCAAGGTCTTACGCTGCTATGTTATTGTGCTGGGGGAGTAGGGTCATTTCTCCTTCTCTACAATAAATCCTTGTAGATCTAAGTAATGCATTTTCAAAATTTTCCCTGTCTCCTGACGTTTTAAACATGAGTTCTTGGCACACACCTGCAGAGTACCAGGTTTGACTCGTTGCTGTCTCTGTCCATAGGTTTTGTGGCAAATCTAGACGATACATGACTATTTCAGCTGCCACTCTGCTGACCCTCCCCGGTTGTCCCTGTACTTGTCCATCTGGTCATGCTTCCGACCTGGACTAGGTTTAAATAGACTCTGGACTCAGCCTACATGCATTTATTAATTATTACAATTTGGACTCTTAATATGTTCACCCGGCACAGCCAGAAGAAGACTGGTCACCCCTCTCAGCCAGGTTCCTCTCTAGGTTTCTGCCTAGATTTCGGCCTTTTTAGGGAGTTTTTCCTAGAAACTGAAATTCAACACTAATGTTATTTGCTACTTGGGGTTAAAAGCTAGGTGTTTTGTAAAAGAACTTTGTGACAACTGCTGATGTAAAAAGGGCTTAATAAAATAAATGTGATTGATTTATTTTCACCTAACAATATAGATAGATGTGCACTTATATTACATAATAATTGACATAATGTTTCAGTTTATATAGGCATGTGGCTACACCAGCTCATTTTCAGCCTATTTTAGTTGATACTCTGAATATTAGGACAGGGAAAAATGTAGCACATTTGTACCTGCATTTCACAGGCTGACATAATGGTAGCCAATTGGGACTTTACACTGGAGATATCAAATGTTTTTATGGTTTAGGCATTTGGAACAAAGTGCCTTTTGGGAGCTCCATAGGTATAGGTGGCATGTCTATGGCTAAAGCTGTCCCTGCAAATGTTCATGGTAAAAACAACTCTGGATTAAATTTCAGCTAATATTTCAATAATCAGTATTGTCTATAAAAATGATATAACCTACATATATTTAGCACTCTGTTTCCAAAGACATGTTAGGAATGTGTACAGTTACGTATTGTAAACTAACCACTGCTTATACATTCATGAACCTTGCCAGGTTACATTGCACAATGTTCCTACCACATTGTCTCTCAAACATTGATTTCCCCAATTTTCACTTCATATATCTGGTCACCTTTTTTGATGTTGTCATTAAGTAGCCTACAATAAACATTTCCGTTCAAAAGTTTGGATCAATTAGAAATGTCCATGTTTTTGAAAGGAAAGCAAATTGTCTGTCCTTTAAATAACATAAAATGTATTAGAAATACAATGTAGACATTGTTTATGTTGTAAATTACTATTGTGACAGGAAATGTCTGATTTTCAAGGGAATATCTACATAAGCGTACAGAGGCTCATAATCATGAACCATCAGTCATGTGTTCCATCATTTTAAAAGGCAAATTGATCATTTGAAAACCATTTTACCATTATGTTAGCCCTGCTGAAAACAGTTGTGCTTATAAAAGTCTAGTTGAATATCTGGAGCATCAGCAATTGTGGGTTCAGTTACAGGATCATAGCATACCAGAAACAACAAACTTTCTTTAGAAATTTGTCAGTCTATTCTTGTTCTGAGAAATGAAGGCTATACCAAGAAACTAAAGATCTTGTACAACAATGTGTAGTACTCATTTTTTGGAACAAGAGTAGACTGATGAGCCTGTAATCAAAACACACAATTGCTGAACGTTTAATTGCTTATTTAATCAGCACAACTGAGCTAACATAACTGTAAAAAGGTTTTCAAATGATCAATTAGCCTTTTAAAATGATGAACTTGGATTAGCTAACAAAACGAATTGGACTGGAACACAGGACAGATGATTGCTAATAATGGGCCTATTTATACCTACAGTATGTAGTAGTCATTTCAGCTGAGCAATCTGACTAACTGAGCCACAGTGTGGTTTAGCAGATGTTCCATGGCTGACTGGAAGGCCCTGCAATGGGTGGTGAAAACCAGCCAGAACATCACTGGTGCACAGCTCCCAACCTCCAGCGCAAGTGGTATCTGCATAGGGCGCGGCATCATCAAGGACCCTTCCCATCCATGCCACAAACTGTTTGCCCTCCTACCATCCGGCAGGCGGTACAGGTCTTTTTGTTCCCACATCAGCAGGCTCTGGAACAGTTGTTTCCCCACTATTGTAACCCTGTGGAATTCTGTACCCAAAACTAACCATTCCGCACGCCGCTTAGTACTGCCTGTAAAAGATGTGATTTATCAGACCAGGCCACCTTCTTCCAATGCTCCATGATCCAGTTCTGATGCTCACATGCCCATTGTAGGCACTTTCGACAGTGGACAGGAATCAGCATGCGAACCCTGACTGGTCTACGGCTACTCAGCCCCATATGCAACAAACTGCAATGCACTGTGTGTTGTGACACCTTTCTATCAGTACCAGCATTAACTTTTTCAGCAATTTTAGCTACAGTAGCTCATCTGCGGAATCGGACCACCTGTATCAATGAGCCTTATGACCATGTCACCGATTCACAGTTTATCCTTCCTTGGACCACCTTTTTAAGTCCTGACCACGGTGGTCAGTACCTAAAGACTGGGGAACAACCCCAAGGGCTGCAGTTTTGCAAATGCTCTGACTCAGTCATCCAGCCATCACAATTCTGCCCTTGTCAAAGTTTTCCTGCTTCTAACACATCAACTTTGAGGACAGAATATTCACTTGCTGCCTAATATATCCCACCAACTGTCAGGCGCCTTGATAACTAGATTATCAAGGTATTCACCTCACCTGTCAAGTGATCATAATTTTATGGCTGATCAATGTATATATGAAGTGTAAAAAGGTCCTTAACCTTTGACACCAAGAAGATGGTGATAGATTATTGGAGCTGTTTGGGGAAAGAGGCGTGTGGGCCTCATTCAAATTCACAGCAGTGAGATCAGAGAGAAAAAGTAGAAAGAGAAAGAAAAAAGACACATTCCTATATTGACAGACTCTAATCTGACTGACCCCCCAGACTTGCCCTGATAATAGAAGCACAAGTTGAGATCAGCTTCAAAAGCTGTTAGCTGGATGAAAGAGGAAGATATCTGCCTCAGAAGTTAAAAGTGGTTACTCACTGGATAAGAGGGTGAGAGGAGAGAGAGATGGCATTGGTTTCTGACTGTGCTATTGCGTATGCCAGGCTGCCAGTCCAGAGCAGACCAGCTGCTTCCCTGTCCAGTGCATTGCAAATCACTTTGGCTAAAACACTATGGCCTACAGTATACACTCTGGCCTATACACTAAAGCCTAAACAATGCAGCATTTCACTGAAGCTAAACACTACAGCATATACACTACAACCTAAACACTGTAGCATATACACTACAACCTAAACACTATATCATATACACTACAACCTAAACACTACAGCATATACACTACAACCTAAACACTACAACATATACACTACAACCTAAACACTATAGCATATACACTACAACCTAAACACTACAACATATACACTACAACCTAAACACTATAGCATATACACTACAACCTAAACACTACAGCATATACACTACAACCTAAACACTACAACATATACACTACAACCTAAACACTATAGCATATACACTACAACCTAAACACTACAACATATACACTACAACCTAAACACTATAGCATATACACTACAACCTAAACACTACAACATATACACTACAACCTAAACACTACAGTATATACACTACAACCTAAACACTATAGCATATACACTACAACCTAAACACTACAACATATACACTACAACCTAAACACTACAGTATATACACTACAATCGAAACACTATAGTATATACACTACAACCTAAACACTATATCATATACACTACAACCTAAACACTATAGCATATACACTACAACCTAAACACTACAACATATACACTACAATCGAAACACTATAGTATATACACTACAACCTAAACACTATATCATATACACTACAACCTAAACACAACAGTATATACACTACAACCTAAAAACTACAGCATATACACTACAACCTAAACACCCCAGCATCTACACTACAACCTAAACACTAAAGCATATACTATACAACCTAAACACTCCAGCATATACACTCCAGCATATACACTCCAGCATATACACTACCGCAAAAACACTACAGTCTTATCATTACGGCCAAAACACTACGGCCAATACACTTCGGACTATGAACTACGGCATTAGCACTACAGCATATACAGTACAACCTAAACACTACAGTGTAAACACTATAGCCTAAATACAACAGCATAAACACAACTACCTAAACACTTAGGACATTCAGGACATTCCAGAGCCACAGGTTTAGTTATACCAGATAGGCTGGAGGCATACCTGGTCTGGACACCCATCTACAACAGTTGGCTAGAATACCTCTCCAAGCTCCTAGACTGGAGTCCCACAGAGCTATACATCCCCAGTCCAGAAACATAAATTAGTGAATGTAGAGCAGATTTAAGCAGTTGGACTCTATTCTGAGAAATATCTTGTAATGTTTTCAACCATAAAAAAATCATTCATAGTTGCATCAATCTGATCTAAAACCCTGTTGCCAAAATGTTGGGACAGGGGCTTGTTTACCACTTTTTTATGTCACCTTGTATTTTAACAATACTCTGTATTTGGGAACTGAGGAGACCAATTGCACTAGTTTTGAAAGTGGAATGTTTTCCCATTCTTGCTTGATATAGGTTTTCAGCTGCTCAACAGTCCGATGACTCCTTTGCCATTGTTTTCATTTCATAATGCGACAAATGTTTTCAATGAGTGACAGGTCTGGATTGCAAGTGGGCCAGTATTACAAAAAAAAAACATTGTCTGGATGGTAGCATGTTTTTCCAATATCTGCATATATTGTTCAGCATAGATGGTGCCTTCCCAGACGTGCTAGTCACCCATCCCATGTGCACAAATGCACCCCCATACCATGACGGAGGCCAGCTTTTGAGCTGTGCGCTAATAACAAGACTGATAGTCCCTCTACGCTATAGCCCAGAGAACATGCCGTTCATGATTCAAAAATTATTTCTAATTTTGATTAGTCAGACAACAGGACCATTTCACTTTTGCCTCTGTATAGCATTAATCCAATATTGGTTTTAGGCCTTGTCCCATATGTACCGAGAAACAATAACATTTCTGTTTCAACATTTGACATGTTGTAAAATGATTTGCACATCATTGCATTCTGGTTTTCTTAATGTTTTACACAGCATCCCAAATGCACAAAGACAATGTTAAAATAACAAACTCAAGTTGTGAATTACAAGAGGCTGCGTCATGCTGGCCTTTATTCAGAGTGAACACAAGAGGGTGGAAATCAGAAATGAGGGGAGGGACAATGGATAAAGAGAGAAACTTGAAAAAGAGTGAAAAGAGGAGGTTTGGAAAATTACACCTGCTAGTGCACAGCTCAATATCATCCCTGTGCTTCTGTCCGGTTCTTATGCTTGGGCTCCCCTCTTTACAGACTGTCATTCTACATCAGGGGAACACTCCACCAGCTCGCCTTCAGTCCCTTTACTCCCAGGTTCTTCCTATGAATCCTCATCTCCTCCCTGCGCCCTTCTCATATCCTTCTGCATCTACTTCCAAATATCTAGTTTCTCATACCAAAAATCTGCAATACGAGGGGAACTAGCGCTTTTATGAGTTTTTTAGGAGAATGCTGTAGCTCACATATCAGCATTGGATGTGCTGACTGTAAAGCATGACATCAGCATTTATCTGAAGGTAACTCAACCATCCCTACACTTACGTGGTCTTGTGTGAATGATGCGTAGAATAGCCGCTGCAGCGCAACATAACCCTATTGTGTCAATCAAGAACACACCGGACTTGACAGAAAGGAATCACTCACACATGCACATAAACACGCTCCACCACCTAAACCCGGAATCTTCTGCTCACACAGCGTCGGCTGACTGCTAACACATATCTAACCTGTGGCACGTACACAGCCAGAATCCTTCTTAGAACACTAACTCCCACCCACACGCAACTGAAACGACCTCGGCGCAGAACAGAAACCGCACACTGCCCTCCCCCGACACACCTGCAGAACACACACTCAGCAATTCAACCAAGACCACAGCTACTGGCGGCTGTCATCCACACATGAAAATGTAAGGGGATGGCTTTTATTTTCTTTCACAATGTCATTGTCAGTCTATCTTTTTCCACCACAGGCAGCGTGGTGGTCACAAACCAGCTTTTAGTTAGTCAAAGTGGAGCGCTATTAAAGTGAAAGAAGGTCAGAGGAGAGCAGGTTCTCACGCTAGTCACATCAAAACAAGGGTTGTCACATCTGGTGGCAGAACCACACCACATCTGATTTAGTTGCATAACATATAAAGGCAGAGCACTGTGTTTTTTTTTATGGATTTGCCTGACTGGTAAATCTATTTAAAAATAAATTGCATGCGAGTCTAAAAACTCACACATAATTTCTCCAAAAATTACACTATTTCTCTGTCATTCACATAGCACTGTTAAGCTGTTGCAATATTGGGGCATTTCGTAAATTGTTTCAAATATGTTTCCTAAACACACCAAAGGAATGACCAATCAGATTCACAGGTTGAGCATTCAGTGCTGGCGGTGACCTCCAAACTTTGCTGTTGTACTTCACGCCTGATAGACACCAAAATGTCTTGAATAAACAATAGATATTCAACATACTCTGAAAAAAAATGTATCTGTCTATATACCAAACCCCCTTTTATTCAGGGTTTTAGACAGGGTTTTTCATACTCCCCAATGCCAAGAGGTTTTCCAGGAGTATTTTAAAACCATGTGGACTGAGGTTTAGTTATAACTGGTTATTTTACAAGGTCTGTAAAGGCTGTGGGCCCCAGAATATTTTGTACTGTCACACCAACCTGTCACAAGGGTCCAACCTGTGATGTAGTCCATTACACTAACAAAAATGTCCACCCACTGTAGCCCTTTAGATCCCACTGAACAGAAATAGTGTTTCTCCGAGAAGAATATTGTGTTTGTACAAATGTATCTCTAGGGTTACACATAAGAATTCCATACTGTCTTTGTACTCAAAGCATAAAAGGAAGTCGTCACGGGTTCAAAATCCTATTAGCCACAAGCTGCCGTGGAGTTTCAAGCGTGTTTATTTGATATGTTTAACTGGCATCTCACAAGATAAGATGATAAACAACAGTCAGTGTGTGTCTTATGTCGTGTTTTGCATTTTCACCGGTCACAGCCTTTCATGACTGGGTGAGGTGAAGCCAAGTTACTGAGAGGTAAGCAGTGCCAGCCCATTCAGACTGGCCAGGGGCAGGGACACTCCTGGGGCGTGACAGAGGTGGGGGATAAGCCCTGTGTTTTGCTACGGGAGCGGGTGGGGTGAAAGGGGATCCGTCCACAGCAGTGTCTGGAGAGGAAGGGAACGGATCCATCCACTCTGGATACGATCTAACCCATTTTGGCCTTTAGCCAAATATTCAAAGCCTATACACGCAGGAGCGCAAGAATAGGCCAGAAACACAGGAGAGTGGGCATACACACATGCTAAGCCAACGCAAACATTTCTTGTTTTTTAACTTCAAGACAGACGGGTATCTTCTCTTGGCAAGTTGGTGCTCAGCCCAGCTCTGTGCAACCCGTTAGTAGAGAATGGCAGTGGCATGCAGATGTGTCTGGCAGGCTCCAGAGGGAACTTGCCATAGACCGTAGTGGTGAGCTGCTGCCGTCACGCTCCACTAATTATAGGGAGAAGGACAGTTAAAATGGAGCTGCCTCTCTGTCATGTGGGTTTGCCATACGTAGGTCTACAGTCTGGATCCCTCCCGGGCTTGGCCTTGTCCCGAAGCAGCAAGAGACTGTTCCCCATCCCCGGGGAGCACATGGAAAGGACACGCAGACCGCCCACTGGACGTAGCCCTCACTCATCACACATGCGGACAAGCCCAACACAGTCCTGCGGATTCCAGCATCCAGCACCTCCCACAGCTACAGTGGACAGCGGCACAGCCAGCATGAAACCATTGTCTTCCTGCGGGAGGGACATTACGGGGACCTGCGGCAGGCTAATTGATTGTGGCTTTGTGACGGTCCTTCACATAGAAAATATCTACTGTTAATGAATGTATCAAAAGCCAGAACAAACAGGGCAGAGGCCACGGTTTCCCATTCCAGCGTTCATGTAAATGGTGGCGGCACATCAATATCCCATGTTGTTCACCAGAGATTTTTATGAAGACAGATCAATAGGACGGCCATATTTGCAGGAGGCTGTTATGAGAGACATGGAGCGGGAGTCCAGGAGGCCGTCGGTCAGCGCCTGTTGTGACAGTTTTATTCCAGCTGAGGGGGAAGGCAACACGCAAAATGACCCAATGAGGAGAGATAAACGTCAGGTACAGCACCAGCACCATGGAAATGGCTGGCTCCACTAACTCTCAATCAGCCATTCGGTCGTGGAAACATGAGATCTTTGTTATGCACAACAACAGCCAAATTTAGGCTTTAACCAAGTGTGAACCATCGAGACCCATTCTTCCCACTGTATCTGTTTTCACTAGGCTGAGGGCGTTCAGACTGATGAGAAATCTGCACACAACGCACTCCTGACCACATCCCCAAGACATCAGCATAGCAGGCCACCATGTCATTTTGTATTTAACCAGGTCTTTATAAATCAATTTGTAATTTTCTGATAGCATAAGTTGCATAACCAAGGGTCAAGCTTCGACACAAGCATACAAATTCTCTGTATAAATTCGGGAATGGGCAATGTGGATTATAATTAATGGAAGACGATGAAGAGTTTTATACATTTTTAACTAGGGCAAATTAAGATTGGCATTTTCAAATATAAACAGCACACTTTGTAAACCTCGAATACACAAGCTTAAATGTCCTGCTGTTCAGGATGATCAAATTAAGATGTGGCATCTGTAGTCGTCTAATCACTGGGACATAGAGAGTTTATTAAATATTAAATCAATCATTGAACTAATCACATTGAGATATTCATTGCGTGAGGCTACAGCGATTCAGATCTCAGAAGATTCTCTTCAGCTGAGATTGAAAATCTTTCTGAGACCGCCCCCGCATGCATACATCTGTTCCCCTAAGACACTATGACATCAGGTACCAAAACTCAGAGCAAACAACACAGGAAAGCTTTGATATTCTTACAACTCATATGTTAGAAGCCATTGTGTTGCACGAACTGGCGTTAAACAGAAAGGAAGGTGGACATTTCAGTGGAATACAAGAACATAAAACAATGAAATGTGTTGTATGTATCTGTTGATTGTTGCTGAGATTGTGATTAAAACCATGAAAATTATTTACAGCAGTCAAATACTCAGCTGGTTCAATCACAGGGACTGATGACATGGTCATGACCTTAAAGTTATAAAGACTATGATGGTCACCAGACTCTGTATTTTTCTGCTGAACATGAATGGTTCTCTGAGAGATTTGTTTTCTATTGCAGCAACGACACCAACCTCACCTGTGGCATGGATTGGTCGCAGTATATTCGGATGTCCTGCTTGACTTCTTCCCCAAGTTAGAGGGTTTGTGGTACAGCAAATGTAGAAAACGATGCACATCCTTCAAATGTAGTTCATAAAATAATTTGTTCCAGCAGCTTGCAAAGTAAATGTGCACCATAATGGAGGACTCTACGGCTCAGAAATATGATTTAATATGTATGCCATTCTGTGGCACCACCAAAAAACTACTGGCAGCCTGGCTCCTCCCCTTTTATTGTACAGTAGCTTCCAGCCTCTCTACTGAGTTTTCCTATAACCATGTTTCAACATCTGCATTGGTTGTTCTTAGGGGCAACCTCTGGCTATAGTTCATTTTGTAATGCCTGCCTGCAACACATAATGAAGATGAAGTACACAGATGTTCTGACTGGTTCTTACCTGTGTCCTGCCTGAACTGGTGCATGGATTGCAAGTCAATAACGTAAGGAGCCAACTGGGCATCCACCTGTCCAAGGACCACAGTCCCCCTCGCGTCCCCCTTCAGCACGTTCTCTATGTGGTGGCAAGTTGCTGCGCTGTACGGTCGCCAGCGTCCATGTTCATTCAGCCACTCCCACACCACGACCCGGGCCAGGTTCTGAGGAGGGTACCCAAGCCCATTGACCGAAACCAGCACGCCAGAGCCCGGCCTTGCCATTTTCTATGGATGGTGTCTATGGTTCAGCTGCTAACAACACAGCACAAGAAGACCACTACTTCCCAGTTGGTCATCAGAGATGGGCAAACATAGTTTTCGTTCAGTCAACAATTACAAGTGTGATGTTAGCAGTCCCTCCTATTGTCCTCTGTGAAAGGGTGGTCCGATGGAGTCATCTAGTTTGCTCGGCACAACTCACTGTCATAATGAAGGTGTTTTTCCACTGATGTTTCGATCAGCGTTTTTTCCAACTTCTTTGATCAGCGTCTTTTTGAAATGTCAAAATCGGCTGGGCTTTCTCCTCTTGAGGTGCGATGTGTTTGAAGTGGCAGACGATGTTGATGATGATGAGCTTTGCAAAAGTAAACAGCCAGAGCAGTTTGAGAAATCCCCAACAGATGACCATGGGATTAAAATACACTCTAAATCAGAAAGGAGACAGGAAAGAATGTATGACACAAAACAGATGAAAAAACACATTTGTCCTCATCTGACTTAAAGGAAATCTTACCATGTCTTTTAAACAAAGCAAACAATACCCCTTTCCAATATATTACATTTATGACTGAATTACATCCAAAGGATACTATCAATATTTGCAAGGTGTAACTGAACCATGTGAGATTTCTAGGTAATGTGGTGAGACAACACAATGTTAGAAATGTCCATATATCAACAGCAATAACAGACTTATTGGGGTACTAATTATCTTGGGAATCAAAACCAAGTCTGGGGATGAAAATTTGAATTTTAGGTCGTGGAAGCTGGACAATCATGGTCCACACATCCCGTCAGTGGGGGTAATTATTACTCCTTATTACAGTACATGGTTTTGATCAAAATTCACACTAATTTCTAATGACAGTATTGAACAACATCAACGGAACTGAACAACAACATTGAGGTCGCTAAACCGATACCATATTTACATTTCAGCTCTCAAGAGTGAATTCTTAACAATAATAGCCTTACCACCAACCGAGATCTGAATACTACATACGAAGATACAGGCTATAGTAACATTGAGGTTACATTTTCGATGGACTCTACACCAGATAATGGAGGTTCTTGTTAAAATCAATACGATCTTGTATTGATTGCATGGTCCTGGACGGCGGAGCAGACCTGTAGGCTGCGAAGTAACCAGGTGAAGGTAGCATGTGCAAGGATCATGCATAATAAACACAGGCGCAAACCATATCACAGGTTGTGATCTAGCTATAGGCAAACGCAGAAATACTTACAGCACAGATGTTGTCTTCGATTTTTTGCATGACAGTGGTCTAATATTTCAGCCTGTTGTATTTCCTCTTTTAAATTAACAAAAGCTAATATATTTCAGATGATGAATAGCCTCAAAACCAACCAGTGCCGTGTGTTATTTCCAATTATTTGCCATTTTATGTTCGGTGGATCTCGTATAATCCGAACTCCGACAGTCAGCTATGGATAGACAATGCCCCAGTTAGAATAAACCCAACGTTTGAGGTGCAGATCCATTCTTGCTTTCGGACTGGTCAGATGTTTTCCCTGGTGTATTACATTCATTAATTCGCTCATAAGCATAATTTGGAAAAGTGGACCAATATTATGCAAAAGGATCCATGAGCACCTGTGATGCTGACCACGAAAATTCCTACCGTCCCCTTGGATACGCGCGTAGTCGCGTCGAGTTGTGGGAAAAATGAGAGGATGTTGCGTCGCTAAAGTGGAAAGGAAACGACGGTGAACAGTCCATGAAAAAATGCAAATGAATTAAGCCTACTGCTGTATTATATATTCAAAAAATGCTAAAATGAACTGAATAAAATGGGTCATCGCCAACACTTTGATCTAAGCGTTTCCAGGGAATTTCCTTACAATCGGTAGACCCAAGCTGACACTGGGAGAAAAACGTACAACATGAGGACAACTGCAAAGGTACTGTTGCTCCACAACTCCGTAGCGTTCTACTAGAGACAAATAACATAAGGGACAGTTCGACATTTACTGGCGGCAGGGGGAGGCGCTTTGGGTTGTGTGTTTTTGTTATTGGGCGTAGGGGAGGGTAGCACTGTTTTTAAAAGCGTTTTCGCTGTTCTGAAAGCGCAATGATTGAAATCAATTAGAAATGGAGAGTGGTTGTTTTACAAGAAACAAGGTAAGCCTAGTTCAGCCGGCCCGCAATAGAAAGTGCACTACACCACAGATATTACCTTTTGATGAGTGTCAGTATAGCCTCTTCTGTCTACCCTGAACAAATCCTATTGTCATTGGCCGTTTCAACAGCTATTTTGCCATTTGTGAATTATATTGATAAAGTTAAACTGACCAACGTTTTTTACTAAGTTTACCTCCACCACAAATAGCGTCTATGAACTGTACGGCGTTTTAACCGCATATTAGCAAGTAATATGATTTGCCAGTATCTACAAACATACTGGAATAGTCAAGAATTGAGCGAGTCTGACAAAGCTGTCATTTCATGGCATAAAAACGTATTTATTTATTTAATTGCATAACAACGTACTTTTTTCTTTCATCCATGAATGACATTGATATAATAACTATCACTCAAGGTGACAATAACTAATGTTTTCATCAAGTGAAAAGAGGAGAGAGTTGTTGAATCAAACTGAAATAGTAACAAATTAAATTAATGAATGTAGTTGCTCTTAATAGATTCGAACTTGATTCGAACTCTTCCAAGTGAAAGGCACTGTCTTTAACAACTACAAGGCATAACACGTTTCAGCAGTCGCTAGACACCAATAAACATTGTGGTAAACCTACTAACGTTTCTTATTCAATTTACCTCCAGCATAGCATATATGAACTGTACGGCTTTTGCGATTGGCAGTTTTAACAGCTTATTGGCCAGTAATAGGCTTACTACTATCTACTATCTTCCTAGAAATATTCAGACTTGAGCAATTGCCAGCGAGACTGAAGATGAACTTTTCCAATATAAACGTAAACTGTTTTATTTATTTTCAACTGCAATGCAGATTCTGAAGGTTTTAGCTAGCCAGGTTTTCGTCTGAACGGAACAATTCATAATGCATACTTGGCTTTGCCTGTGAAGAGATCAGAACGTGGGACCTAGCGCAGGTGCGCTTCGCTAACCACTACGCCATAGGTCTATAACCTTCTCCTGGGGAACCCCCAGCCCTCTCTCAGGATAGTTATTGCCCCGAAACAGCTCACTTAACAAATAAGGTAAGCGTTTTTTGGTTACAAAGTTGATTCAGGTGTGCAAGCTCTGGGATACATCTAATAGATGGAATGGCTTGAGGGTCCCCAGTAAAGCGCTGAAGACCTGTGCACAATGCTATTTAACAAGGGGTACTCAGTCAGTCTGAGACATTCGCTCTTCTTAGCCGACTCTGCTTACGCGTTCGGGCAAAAAGGTGAATTATTGGGGATATAAATAGACCTAAATGAAGTACACGATTGACCGTCATCTTGAACTTCCTCCATTTTCAAATAATTGCACCAACAGTTGTTGCCTTCTCACCTAGCTGCTTGCCTATTGTCCTGTAGCCCATCCCAGCCTTGTGCAGGTCTACAATTTTATCCCTGATGTCCTTACACAGCTCTCTGGTCTTGGGCATAGTGGAGAGTTTGGAGTCTGTCTGATTGAGTGTGTGGACAGGTGTCTTTTATACAGGTAACGAGTTCAAACATTTGCAGTTAATACAGGTAATCAGTGGAGAAAAGGAGGGCTTCTTAAAGAAAAACTAACAGATCTGTGAAAGCTGGAATTCTTACTGGTTGGTAGGTGATCGCATAGTTATATCTTGCAATAATATGCAAATTAATTATTTAAAAAGTAATACAATGTGATTTTCTGTATTTTCTTTTAGATTCTGTCTCTCACAGTTGAAGTGTTCCTATAGTAAGAATTACAGACCTCTACATACTTTGTAGGAAAACCTGCAAAATCAGCAGTGTATCAAATACTTGTTCTCCTCACTGTATGTGAACTGGTACAGATCATTTTGTTTAAAAAAAAAAGTATTGTGCACAATTAAAACACATCATTTTACTTCGCCTTACAGCCATGAATGACAGATGACGTCGTAAACTCTGATCAGGTAAACCTTGTTACATAACCTGACTATATAACTATTGGTTTAATGTGGAAATTAATCAGACTTAATTAGTTACTGAGTTATTAATACCGACATGGGTTGCATCTCCTCGTGCATTAAGGTGTAATATCGAATACAATATAATAATAAATATAATAAATATGGTGAAATTTGTCTGGTAATGTAGCCTTAAATTACTGTTATTTAGCTGTTTTTATGCTACTGTATTTTTATATATATGTATATATATATACGTTTTTATTATGTTTCTTTGTAAAGCACATTGAATTGCTTCTATGTATGAAATGTGCTATATAAATACATTTGCCTTCTTGCTTTACAACTAGTGTACAAAACTTTAAATGTGAAAGTGGCCTAGATGATAATTGAAAAAATCTGATTGATGTTCATTATGTAAAGAGTTTCTCGCAAATTCCATTGAAAAAGTAGACACATTGTGTAGGTAGGCACTCCTAGCTTCAGATCAGAGCTTCTTGAACTAATAAGGACCACTTCGCTTTCAGGAAAGAAACAGGCACGTTTTAATGTAGGCACCGAATGTGTAGTCTCGCAGAACCGCAAAATTCCGCGAGTTTACTTATAAACGCTACAGGGATAAAAGTGAACCTGCTACGATTTAATCCGGCCAATCATCATATTTCATTTATAATGGGTGGGGTCTTGTAGCCTCGCACAGCGACCTGATGCAGAAATAAATTAACTCGAATGCGATTGGGTCGGCCATCAACTAATTAAACCAACGTCGTGTTGATGGGTTTCATGAATTATTCAGCTGTTTTTAATGACAATGTGCGGGCTGAAAAGTCTATTTTATCGCGTCCACGCGCTTATCTCTTAGTCAGATGAGCTGATATACAAAAGAAAATACTCAGTGTTCCCTACCAAGTAACCAAATTGCTTGGCGTGCATTTTCTTCTAGACTTCTCGGTTCAACTTTTATTTCCGTTTGGTTGAACATGTAGACAAATCGCACTAGTTCACTATTACAAAACGTACTCTACATCGACCTAAAACAATCAAACGAGCAGATCAGTAAATGTAGGTGACTAAGGCTGAAAACTGTTATTGCTACAGGGAAATATTTCAACCGGGAAATATTTGAGTGAATAAAAACAGCAAATGAAAACACTGATAACGTAAGGCAAATATAATTAGTTTTAACATTGCTGAACGTTCCTGGAAAATCTATTAGGGTTGACACCCATACTTCATAAAAGTGCGCGGATTGGCACGGTTAATCGGTAGCAGACTCGAAACGTAAACATACTAAACCCGAGCAGACTGATATCCGTGTAGATGACGTGTCATGTATACCGTGTTGTTATGGTTACGACAGAAAGCTGAAATTCCATAATGTCTGTCTTCGCAATCTTAAATGTGTAAAATGTTTCTTCTCAACAGAAAAGGCGAGCAAAAGTTGGTGTGGAGCCGCAAAAAAAGAGGACTTCAGTCCTCCCTTCGATTTCACCTGACCATTGTGAAAAGAATGCCTCCACTACCTCCGTCCAGATTTCAGAAACAACATCAGAATTAGCATCAGCTTTCTTCACCAGGTATGTGGATTTGACTCAGGATTATACATGCTCACTATGTGCTTACTCATTAATAACTTAAAGGACACTCAACAAGAGTCACCGACTGCAATATACAGTACACATAAATACAAATAATATAACGAACAACAACATAGTAAGACTGATAAGACAGTAGTGCAATGAGCAGGGTATAAACGGTCCTGGAAATAAATATTGGATGTGATTTCTGTCTCTCTCTCTCCCTCTGACTCTCTCTTTCTCTATATATGTATATATATATATATATATATATATATTGGAGAAGAGTGAAAACGATGCTGGAATTAATAAACCTCCATCCCCTGTTCTCCTCAGAGTTGGCCACCCTTTCTTTTAATAGAAGTATTTGGGGTAGTGAACTTTAATGGAGGACTGTTTGCAATCTAATTATCAGATGAATGGTGACGAGCCTATCCCCTTATAAGGGGTAGATTAAAGCAGAACGTTTTTTGGCTCTCCAGGACAGACTATTTATTATCTAAATGGTTGGACTGGTCAACCTATATCAGGCTCTGACTGAGGCGCTCGACAAAAATCCTCTACCATTTTCCTACAACTAGTTTTATGCTCTACTAGCCCCATCTAGTGGATCCCCATCCAGACCCATCAGCTGAGGCACCTCAGCTGCACCCATGCCCACCCTCTTCGTCCATTCTTGTTCATCCAGGAGTTAGACCGAGTGTCACGCTGCCAAGATGGCGTCGGCGATCTCCGATAAAAAATCGCTTCAAAACAGGTATTCAGCCACCTATGGGTGACATCACGGTTACAACGGTCTATATATATATATATATATATATATATATATATATATATATATATATATATATATATATATATATATATATATATATATATATATATATATATATATATATATATATATATATATATATATATATTTTTACAGATTATTCGCCTAACGGATCTCACCATCAAATGCTCTACCCTTCAAGACCCAGCATTACCAGACGCTCTCATGAACAAATAATTGATAATGGATCCTCTACTACTCTCCCGATCACAGCGGTAGTAGTGTGGTGGGGTTCAGTCGGTCAGAATTGCGCAATATATACAGCATAGCCTAATGTTAGCAAGTGAATGAAAATTAACTAATTCAAAGGAAGATGGAATATATTTACTGAATTAATGTTCAATTCGTAAAAAATATTTGGCAACAAAGCACTGCATGAGGTTTGGCTGTAGAATCTAAATGCGGTTGAGAATGCAATAAACGGTGAGCTAAGCAAATGACATATAGCTGGCTAGCTTAGCTAACTAGCTTTTTAAGAAACCTCCATCCAATAAATTGTGATATGTATTGATAAATATAGATTACGCGTCTAACACACTGCTTCGTCCATATTCACGCTTGCTTTTTCGTCATACGAACAGCCATTAAGCCAATGTTATTGGTCGTCTTTCGGTTAATTCTTTTAAACCTACCATGTGTCCAAATATCTGCTACAAACATCTTTATTATGCTATTGTCTTGGTCAATTTTTCTTTGCGAATGTAAAACTAACATCGTATGCCGTGGTTGGGTAGAACTCCGCGGCCAGTTGTTCAAATGAACGATAACACTGACCGAGTCAGTCCTTTATGAGACTTTTTACTTAGGCAAAGGCAGCGTCTCCGTGCTTGTTATAATTTTTTTCATGGCATTAGTAATCAACACATTTTATTGTTTTAGTCAGACTAGGGAAGGTCACTGCACAAGATTTCACTAACCAAATAGTATGTGTTTTTTATTCGGAAAGTATTTGCTTAATGTGGTAGTGGATTTTTTATATTAATGATAAACAGATAAAATCATGCACTGAGCCTTTGCCTAATTAAAAAGACTTGAGAACGACTGACTTGGTCAGTTTTATCGTTCATTTGAACGCCTGCCAGCGGAGTTCTACCCCTACCGCTGGCTTCCAGCTCAGTAGCCTATGCTCCGTCTAACAGTTGTTAGTTTGACGTTCTCAAAGAAAATTCGATCTAAAAAGTAGCATGGTAAACACATGTTTGCAACAAATATTTGGATGCATATCTCATCTTCATTCACTTATCCGTTGTCGGGTCGCAGGGCAGCAGCTCCAGCAGGGGACCCCAAGGTTCCCTTACCCAAGCTACATTTGCCAGCTCTGACTGGGGAATCCCGAGGCGTTCCCAGGCCAGTACAGTAATTAATGTAGTATTTGATTTTTGATAGAGAAGAAATGTATTCAGCATTAGGATGATGAGCATTCGCTGGCCGGGGGAGAGGACAGGGGGGCGTGTTGGCATTATTGACTCAAATGAACGAAATGGCGCAAAATAATTGAACCTTTCACTGAACGTCTCAAAAAGATCAGAGTCAGTAGAAAGAGTTGAATATCCCATCTACAGCTCTCATCTCCCCTGGGATGCCCTCACCAATTCTCAGTTGCGACATTTGTGCAATGGGAGTGAACTCTGAACACCACAGACTCCATGCCTGTAACGCTTGACCCGCTCCAGTTTGCCTACAGACAAAACTGATCCACTGAGGATGCCATCGCTCTGACTCTCCACTCTGCACTCTCTCTTCCCGTCAACAGGAACACAGGTGAGAGTGCTGTTCATTGACTACAGCTCAGCCTTCAACACCATTGTGCCCCACAAGCTGGCAGTGATGCTCAGGGATCTGGGTCTCGACCCCAAAATGTGCAGAAGGATTCCTGAACTTTCTGACGGGCAGGCCCCAGGTGGTGCGGATGGGAAACAACACCATCTCCACACTGACTCTCAGTACTGGCTCCCCCCAGGGCTGTGTGCTGAGCCCGCTTCTGTACTCTCTCTTCACCCACAAGTGTCTGGCAACTCACATCTACAACACCACCATGAAGTTTTCTACAGATGCACTATCGAGTGTATCCTGACCGGCTGTGTCAACGCCTGGTATGGCAGCTGCACTGCCCTCGATCGTAAAGCAGTTCAGAGGGTGTTTGAAACAGCAGAGCGCATCACAAGGTCTGACCTGCCATCCCTGCAGGATCTCTACATAGAGGTGTAGGAGGAAATACAAACGGATCATTACAGATCCCAGCCACCCATGCCATGGACTGTTTACCAAGCTGCCGTCAGGCCGAAAGTACAGGAGTATTGCTGCCAGAACTAACAGGCTACGGGACAACTTCTTTCCACAGGCTGTAAGGCTGCTCAATTCGAAAACTCCTCTTCCCTTCCATTCATGGTCCAATGCACACCTGTCACTTTATATCATACTCATCTGCCAATTATATCATGCACACCTGGCACCTTTACATTGCACTACGGTTGTACAGTTGTATTGTTATTATTGATTAATTCGGTTATCTTGTTATTTTTATATAATCATTTCTGTTACTTTTTAACTTTTAACTGCACTGTCGGGAGTAGGAAAACCAAGCATTTCACTGCCATAACTTGTTATTGCAAATGACAAATATACTTTTGAACTTTGTCTGTTGGGCTCTGTCCAGGGTTCCCCTCAGATAGGGCCACAGTGTCACTGAGCCTGCCTGTCTCTGCCCGAAAGTTTCACGTTGCTATATTATTGTGGCGGGGGAGTAGGGTCAGTTCTTCTCCATTGTAAATCTTTGTTAATATAAAGAATGCTTTCTCAAAATGTTCCTAGTATCCTCTGTTTAAACTTGGACCACACCTCAGAAGTACCAAGCTCAATAGACTTGTAGCTGTCTTTGCCCAAAGACCTCCTGGTTGATTTGCAGATCGAGAAGATACCTGATGATTCTATCTGCCACTCCACTGACCATGCCTCCCCCACGGATTGTCTTTGTTCATTTGGTCATGCTTCTGACCTGGATTAGGTATTATAGACTCTGGACATTCTCTGCATTCTTAAAATGTTTACCCGGCACAGCCAGAAGAGGACTGGCAACCACTCCGAGTCGGGTTCGACTCAGTTTCTTGCTAAGTTAGGGCCCCTTTTAGGCAGTTTTTCCTAGCCACTGTTGCTGCTTGCTCCTTGGGGTTTCAGGCCGGGTGATCTGTAAAAGCACTTTGACAACTGCAGATTTAACAAGAAACCAGGCAGGGCTAGTTCAGCCGTCCCGAAATATAAAGCGTTGCCATCTCGAGATTCAAACCCCGGGTCACCCACATGAAAGGCTGTGTCGTTAACACTACACTACAGAGCTGAGCATATACTGACTGGCTGTCAGTATATGCTCTTATCTTCCTGGCACCTGTATAGCCTGAACAAATCCTATTTTGCCACTGGCCATTTTAATAATGAATTGGCCATTCGTGAATGACACTGATACAGTTTAACTGTCTAACGTTTCTTACTAAATTTACCTCCACTACAAATAGCGTCTATGTTTGCCACTAGGCGTTTTGACAGCGTATTAGCCAGTTAAACGTTTTGACGCTACTAACTTTCTGGAATAGTCATAAAAAAATTGCTATTTCTAGTGAAACTGCCAAAGCTATTTCATGGCATGAGAACATATTTTTTTCTTTCATTCGTGAATGACATATACAATAAGTATTACGCCGAGGAAAACAAACGTTTTCATCAAGTGAAAAGACGAGAGAATCGTGGAATCTACCAGAAATAATCATTACATGTTTTTGCTCTCAACAGATTCGAACTGTGGGCTTCCACATGAGACACGGTCTTTAACGACTACACCACGGCATTACACATTTCAGCAGTCGCTAGACTCGAGAATTGTGTTAAACTGACTAATGTTTCTTATTATGACAAGATTTGTTCAATTAATATCTACACGTGTACTTCATTTGGGCCAAATTATAGCCTCAATAATACACACTTGTTGCTAAGAGATAATTTCTCTTACTTACTGACTACCCCTTGTTAAATAGCGTACTGGATAGGTCTTCGAACCTCTACAAGACAAATCTTGTCTTTTCAGAAAGTAAAAATACTTTTTTTAAGAGCCAAGTAACTAGGTAGGACTATTCTAGCCTGTTATGATGCATTTATTCATGCAATCTGACTATGGGTATCTTAGCGACCAATGTGTGCTTACTAGCTCAAAAAATAGTAGATGGTGGCTAGACACCAACCGTCTAGAAATAACATGCCGGGCATAGAGTAGCAGGCTAATAATTCATTGACTAGTTATCGTTGCAAAGTTATCTTGCGGAAAACCATGACATTACCTTTAGCAATATGTTGTCAGATGCAACCTATAGAATAACCATGTTCTTCAATTACTTGAAACACGCATGTCATGTAGTGAACTATCAACCGATAGATCTTCCCATTAAGCTGGTTTTGCATGTTGGTTTAGCTAACATTACCAGCACTAGCTAAGCTAACACGACAAGCTAGCGTTGATGTCTACAGTACCTGCACAGTGTGCTTACGCGCTAGCTCTGCAAAAACATGACGCTGCAGATGAATAAGCTACCGGGTCAGCTGGCAAATTGCAGATAATTGCACAGAAGCTGTTTAAAAAAAACCTATCGACATTCACAATAATTAAATTGAAAGGACGTGTACACAAAGGGCAGGATCAAGTCAAGTTTTAAACACACCTAGTGTGCTGCGTGAACTCCAAAAGACCCAGATTACGAACAAACGGAGCACCATAAAATTAGACAGACTGAATATGAATGCCAATTGTAATGAAAATTGTTTTCATCACTAAATTAAAAACTAGCCCGTGGAAACTGACATAGCTAATTCGAGGCCAACTCATTGAAAAATTGAAGTGCGTGCGTGGGGAAGGAGGGTTAAGGTTTGCTTTTCCATTACCCATATAAAAATTATAACATTGTATGCACATACTACAAACAAGTTTCTGTGGATAAGAGCATTTTCTTAATGTCTTATGTGAACTGGGACAGATCATTTTGTTTAAAAAATATTTTCTCTGTTTCTTTGTGCACGATTACAAAGCATCCCTGTTACGTGGCTTTGCAGTCACGAATGACTGATGACGTCACAAAGTCTGATTAGGTAAACCGTGTTACGTCACGTGACTATATATCTATTGGTTTAATGTGGAAATGATTCAGTCTTCATTAGTTACCGAGTTATTAATAACGACATGGGTTGCATCCCTTCGTGCTTTAAGGTATGATATTGAATTTAATATAAGATTAAATATAAGAAATATGAGGTAAATTGGGTGGTAATTACTAGTAATTTAGCAATTTTTATGCTATTGTATTTTTATACATATGTATATATTTGTTTTTTGTTACTTGTCTTTGAAAAAAACATTGAATTTCATCTATGTATGAATTGTGCTATATAAATACATTTGCTTGCTTGCTGCTTGTTTAGCAAGTAGTGTACGAAACTTTAAATGTGAAAGTGGCCTAGATGATAATTGAAAAAAACCTGATTGATGTACATCACGTAAAGAGTTTGTCTGTCGCAAATTCCATTGTAAAATAAGACTTATTGTGTAAGTAGGCACACCTAGCTTTAGATCAGAAATTTTCTAATCTAGTGACAATGTGCGGGCAAAATCGGGCCTCAGTGTGTCTAAAAAGTAATATTGTTGGGCAGGTTTTGCATTAAGTCTATTTTCTTGTGTCCACGCACGCAATAAAAACTGTTTTAACGTAAGAAGAGTAGCATTAGGTTTAACATTGCTGAACGTTCCAGAAAAATCAATTTGGGTTGGCATCCATCACACCCATAATTTGATAGCAGACTCGAAAAGGAAGCCTACTAAGCCCGAGCAGACTGATATCCATGTAGATGACGTGTCATGTATACCGTGTTGTTATGGTTACGACAAAAAGCTGAAATTCCATAACGTCTGTCTTTGCAATCTTAAATGTGTCAAATATTTCTTCTCAACAGAAAAGGCGAGCAAAAGTTGGTGTGGAGCCGCAAAAAAAGAGGACTTCAGTCCTCCCTTCGATTTCACCTGACCATTGTGAAAGGAATGCCTCCACTACCACTGTCCAGATTTCAGAAACAACATCAGAATTAGCATCAGCTTTATTCACCAGGTATGTGGATTTGACTCAGGATTATACAGGCTCACTATGTGCTTACTCATTAATAACTTAAAGGACACTCAACAAGAGTCACCGACTGCAATATACAGTACAGTATATAATGTATTGAAGCAGAGTGCAAACGATGCTGGAATTAATAAACCTCCATCCCCTGTTAAATGTTACACTCAGTCTCTTGCTGAAAACTCCTCTCTCCCCAGGGGGTCACCTACTA
>JACXGJ010008633.1:0-26562 GCA_016801105.1 Esox niger | reverse complement strand
TGGTAAACATGGTGGGGGATCTGTAATGGAGTGGACAGTCATCTGGTAAACATGGTGGGGATCTGTAATGGTATGGACAGTCATCTGGTAAACATGGTGGGGGATCTGTAATGGTATGGACAGTCATCTGGTACACATGGTGGGGATCTGTAATGGAGTGGACAGTCATCTGGTAAACATGGTGGGGGATCTGTAATGGTATGCGCATTCATCTCGTGGGAGTCATTTGGTCCATAATTGCTCTGAATGGTCTGTATTTAACCACCATGTAATTTGAGGCCATTTTACAGGACCAGGTGCATCCTAAGCTGCAAACACATAATGTTCCAGTATTCCAGGATGATTTGCCCACTTACACTCAGCTAAACTCATTCAGGAGGACTTTATGAACACCAGGATGACGTCAAACACCATCAATGCCCTAATCAATCGCCAGGTCCGAACACCACTGGACCTGTATGGGACTTTCTGGAGCACCGAGTGCAAAGTAGATTTCATCTCCCAAAGAAAGAAAGATAGAGAATAAGGAAATATGAAAGTTGCATTTAGTTCACTTGCTAGGGCAATTCCAGGGCTGTGGGTTCCACTCCCACAGGGAAGCAGTATAAAAACGCATTCACTTACAAGATGTTCCCCTGGATGAAGATGTCTGCGAGATGACTTAAATGTAAAAATGTAAATCAAATATGACCTGGTACATGTCAAAGTGATCAGTGACGTAAAATATCAACAGTTGTTTTATATGCACTGAATCAGTGCTTCGTACTGTGCAACAACCTGGATCATGAGTAAATACATTATCACAGCAATAAACCACTTCAAAGTCTCATAAACAAACTCTGTAAGTGCTGGACAAGGAACCAAACACTCATGGCCATTTGAAATATCATTAAGAAACACGACCTTCTGAGCTTTGACAGCTTGTTACGCCTTGCTGATTCCTCTCTGCTATTTAAAGACCCACCGTGACCCTCTGAAGCAGGTTGTTAGACACTGAAATTACAACACCAGGATTACTATCCAAGATAAGGTCCACACAATCTTTCCTGTCCATTCTTTCACTCAGAGAGCATGTGGATTACTTATGCTTACTTATGTTTTTGTTCCCGGGTAGTAAGTGTTTTTTGTAACAGCTTATGCCTAAAAAGTAGAGAAAATTGCTATTAGTCCCCACAAACTTTGCTTTTGTGACCAGAACATTGAAAAAACAGGTTAATTTGTGTCTTTTGGTTCACATAGTCATACAAAATCTAGATAAAAATCCAAATTAACAAGAGTTTATACTAAAGTAATGCAAAAATGACAACAAAACATTTAGAAGTGAGTCGTTTTTCGGGATTCACAATTATACTGTAAGTCACTATCATGAATCAGCCCCAAATGTAGTCTCCCATCATGTTCTGGTTATACTGTTGTTGGTAGCGACGTTCAAGGTATATCCTTCTGGAAGAGCTCGCCTTGCTCCTCTGAGCCCGCTCCCATGTTCTTCTTGAATTTATCAATATGAGCATCAAGGATATGGACTCTGACGGACCACCCATCCCTTGTGTCGTAGTTCTTCACTAGAGTCTCAAACGGCTCCACGTTGTTTTGGGCCTTGTGATTGTCCAGGAAGCCCCGAACAGCAAACCTGTTCCAAGCTGCTTTCTCCTTACAAGCGAGCTTCTTCAGGAATTCATTGGACTTCAGGATCTTCTTCATCTGTTGTCTGACAAAGACACCGGCATTGACCTTTTCCACAGACAGCTTAGGAAAGAAGTCTTGAAGGCTGCCGACTCCTCATCTAGAGCTCCAGAGATTGTTTCATGAGGCTCAATTTGATTTGCAGGGCAAGCTGCACCTACCAGGGATCCACCAGTACCTCCCACCAGTACCACCTACCGGGGGTCCACCAGTACCTCCCACCGGTACCACCTACCGGGGGTCCTGACACTGTTCCTCCCCAGAGAGATCTTGGTCCCCTGTGGCAAGTCCCGTCTGTGCTATTGGTCCTTGGTGTCCCTGCTGTCCCAAAGGCAAAGACAGCAGGGAAACTGGATAAAACCGCCTTGGAGACCCATCAGGAACGACATCATTTTGAAGTCTCCAATGACCTCCCGGCCGTACTCATCATACTCCAAGGCACCCAGAAAGGTCTTGATACTGTTGTAATCCTGTATATATACTACTATTTATATCACATTCTCCAAGTTTACTCAGCACTGAATCTATCTGGAATGTTCTGGAAAATTTCAAAACACCACTGTCCTGGTCACCAAAGCAACGTTTGTGGGGAATGAAAGACATTTTCAATAATCTTGAGGCATAAGGAATTAGGAAATAACATTTACCACCCAGGAACAAGAAAATTCATTTGCCAACAAATATGGAAGATTCTAGCTTCAAGGCAAACCTAAAAGATGTCTAAAGGCAAGCCAGTGATGTGATCTCTACGACAATAGGACTCTTAAAATGTATAGCGAACACATTATTGTGAATATTTCATTTTGTATTGCTGTAGCGATATTGATTTGCGGTGAAATCTGTTGTTCATATAAACTGAATAAAATATGTAATGGGCTCTGGGACTGCTATCTACCCAACAGGGTAAAAGGAAAGATAAACGCAGCATTGTAACACAAGAAACAACATGTGGTTCAACGGAATATTTGGAGTTCTGCTACTGTTTAAAACAACGCATATGGTAAGGTTGCAGTATCAAATGACATTTTGTTTATCATACATTTATTAGTGATGGGTGTAGAATAGCAGATAAATATTGTTCCATTGGCATGAATAAAACATCTGTTTATTGGCAAGACTGTTTAGTTGAATAATCAAATAAGTTACATAGCCTAACCATTGACACAATAACTATTTAGTTAGTTGAATCTACTTCGAGAGAAAATTATCAATGATAAAGAACTTCTCAAACAGAGAAGCTTGGCTGCACCAAATAGATGAAGCACAGTTTACTACATGCGCTTTCAACATCCCCAGTCAGGCAGCCTTCACAAGTCGTTTGTGACTTCATCCTGCAGGAATCACAGCGCCCCGTGCCAACTCAGTCAAAACACAGCGCAGGGAAACAGATGGAGACTTTGTTAGGACCAGGCTGGACGGGTCAGGAACCAGCACCGGAGAGGAACAGCTATCAAGCTGCCCCTTTGAATAAGTGCCACTGCTTCACGGAAACACGTGGGGAACTCGGTGGCTCCTCATTGGTTGCTGAGCGTGATGGACGTGCTGTGACAGTTCTGCACATGATGTGTCCCTTCACTGCCCACAATGTAAGGTGATGAAATGAAGAGGCACTTTTCAAACCAATGCGCCCGTGCATGTGACACTCTGACGGGTACATTTCGGTCGTTTAGCAGATGCACTTATCTAGACCGACTTAAAGGAGCAAATACTGTTTGCCCAAGGACAGAATGACAGAGGTATCATGTAGCCGACATTGGGATTGGGATTCATTAAGGCATGCGATATGCCAGGTACTACGCTATATTTACACTGTGACTTACATCTTTCTTTTCTTTTTGATTCACAGTAAATTTCCAAGACAAACCAGCTTTGATAGGATGATGAATGTGCACTGTCTTTCTGTTTAAGAAAACAATTCTTTTTCTCTTACAGTGTAGCTGCTTCGCAAAATCGGCTTGTGCAGCTGGCATTCCGAGGATATCAGTATATTTTCTTACTGTTATGGATGTCTTACCACAGGTATCCAAAGCTACTGAAGGGCAGAGAGACGTGAAGGACTGGGAAAGGTTGAAAGTAGCAGACTGGAGCTCCATATTGAGAGATTACCCAATTAGGCTTTAAAGCGTTTACACAGGGGATGTCAAAGAGAATGTTATACATCCCCCACCTTCATCTTTAAAGAACTATCACCTGACATGTTTCGACTAGCACTGACTGTACTGACACCTACTTCACTGAACGACATTGTACACTGAATTACACTGTTTATTTTTTAAACCAAATTTTCCCAGTTCAGAGAATGAAGGACATACAGGTCGGTGACTAATTAAAGGCAAAACCAACACTAGGTGTCTCAGTAATGTGATGGGCCACGAGCCGCCTGGGCAGCTTTAATGCTCCTTGGCATGGATTCTACGCTTCTCTGGAACTCTACCGGATGGTGGGATCAGTATTCTCAGAAAAGATATTCCATCATTTGATTATGACAAGGTGGTGGAGAGCAATGTCAAACACAAGAACGTCACACTGAGTGTGTGCGAATGATGGCCATAAATATGTAATGGGTAGAAATCTCAATTTGATGAACTAACCCTAATTCGGTCATGTTAAGAGCGTCTGCTCAACAACAAAAATGAAAACATGACAATTTTGTTGGACTCAGCATGTAAACATGTAGGCCCTAATGACGTTTTTTTTATCAAAGTAAACACAGGTGCTATCTAGAACTAACTTTCATCAAATACAGTACATGAAGTAGGATCGCTTTGTGGACTACACAGTCAATTCAGCAGAGTACACGTCTGTGGTCCGATTACTCTTTCGGAGTAAGCACACAGAACAGTTGGCAGTCTGAAAAGCAAGTCATGCTAAAATAATATGAGTGTCGGAGAAAGTACAATGACTGAATAGATTCCAGCTCAGGCTTAACCACCAACGAATGTTTCTGCAACAATGTCATAAATCATTCTTGGGTTTGACGCTCCTTGAGTGACACCCACATGAGTTCACTTGCATTCCTCCAGTCAGGCCGTTCGCCATCCCCCCCGTCACAGGTTGCGCCCGTGGTGACGGTGGCAGTGGCAGTGAAAGTATCAAAGGAAACCCACTGAGGGACTGGAGGGGTGTTGAAGAAGGGAAATCTGAAAGCAGCGTGAGGTCAACAGCTGTCAGTTGGTGGGTTGGCAACAGGTGTCCCCGAGATAGAGAGCCCAGGGGCGGAAACGGTATTTTTAGCCTTTCGAGTTTCCACCGCGCCGGCCAGAGGGTGTGGAAATACCCATCTTTGGGTTCAGAGAGGCAAGGGCAGTCCTTGGCCCCCCCTCCTGTAGAGTTGAGACCATTCCGTCTCAAGACACATCAACGATCAAGACCGACACTGATACAATTCTATGTCCCGTTTTTACCACGGGAGCGATCAGGGTCCATTGCTTTGCTCCGGGACACAATGGCAGATTATTCAGCCGGCGCACTAAGTCATTAAATCAGCCACTAGGCTACCTGCAGTGACATCACAATTCTAAGCTGAGAAATAAGCAAACGCTGTAAAACGTTTACAGAGAATTGCAGAACTCTGTTTCTCACATCAGGGATGTAGCAGCTTTAACTAGAGGGGGCTGTTTCCTTCTTGCACCTCACCAGAGCTGGGAGCACCCCGCCCTGCCCCCCCCCCTCCCCCGGCCACACCTGCGGAGGGCCCGTGTGGAGCCCACGTCGAACTGTAACGTCTGATGTCTGAACGAAGGTGTTAACGGGGTGCTGAAAACACCACAGCTCATGCCGATGGTTAAATCTCTGCCAAAAGCCTTAACCCCTCCTAAGGAGTGGATTTTTTTTTTAAATGTATGAATAAAAGTTAAACAGACGTAAAGGTAGGTCTCGCCGGTTTTGATTACACTCCACATTAAAACAAATTTCAGCAGATTGTCAACGTAACCCACAACCACACGCTGGGGCTTTCCACCTCACAGATGGGGGTCACTTAAATCCTTGACTATAACAAGGATTATGGAAACAATAACCTCTGTGCAACGGCTATTTATATTGCTTCTAACAACACAGCCATTCACTGTGTGCCTACTACCACAGTTCCGTACAGTTTTCACAAGACTATGAATATATATATATAGAACCTGCATCCATGCCTGAACTGCAGCAAAATGCAGGTGTACATTTTGGGCACGCCACTTCTATAGGACAACTGGGTTAACAACTGTATATGTTGTCAGCGATTAGTGACTACAGTTGCCAGCCAGCTGTTAGCAAAAGATGAATGACACAACTCTGGTAATCAGTGTTTACACGTGTGGCTGACTCCCAGACTAATGGACATTTTGGTTTTCAGTTTGCGGCGCGTCGTGTTGGTTTGTTATTCATTGACTCCACCTAGTGGCAGACCATTATGGTGCAAATTTGATCCCAGTGGAAAGATTAGGGATTAGGCAATAGGGTCAGAGATAAGCCGGAATGCGTAATGAAGAATGGTTAAGGATTAATTTTATGGTTCAAACTGTTTCCACAATAAGACAGCCTACTGTAATTCTGGTCAAACTCGAACTCTCCCTTGTCTTTATTAATGCTTAACCGTTAAACTCTGGAGTGTTGGTGCCCTAGTGTCACTGTGAAGTGCCTCAGGATTGTAGAGTTGTAACACTCCTGACGCTAAGCAGATAGATCTGACTGGAATCCCAAAGGTCACGGGTTTGCTGGTTCTCAGGAGTGCCCACTTCCCCTCCTCTCTGATTGTGATCTGAAAAAAGACACAGTAATAAGAAAGCAGGAAAAGGATGTGGGCAATTCCGTAGTAACCCAAAGTAACCAACAGTAACTGGGTGACACTGCAGCTCCATTCTGTTCAGTTACATTCCCAAATGTTACACAAGTGTACGTTCTTTTAAACTGGATATTAGATGGTTCTTGACCTTGAAATGATGGGCCAAGAAAAACTGTGATCAATGATTCATGATTCATTAAAGAGAATTTTAAATGTTTAGTTAACTTTAGCCACCAAAATACAGGCTACAACTTTTGTAGGATAGTCAAAATGACCATCAGTAGATGCTCTACAGATATTCATACTATTAACAAACTATCCAAAAAAACGAGTAAATGCTTGCAAGGGTTAGGGTGAGGTTTAGAACAAGGATTGGGGTTAGGGGAAGGATTAGGGTTAGGGTTAGAATGTTAAAGGTTAGGGTCAGTCTCCATAGATAGTCATTTAAAATGTCATTGACAGTCTGTAGATAGACTGCCGAGAATAAAACAATCAGCGAATGTGAGTGTGTTTTGGTTTTTCTCTTCATCTGCTCCATAATTGGTATAATCTTTCTTAATGGTACAAAAATGTTAAACTTCGCACACATGAACTTCTTTCACTTTTAGCTGGTGGCTAAAGTTAGCTGGAATTTGTATTGTCAGTTCAATGAAAACTGAACTAGTAATTAAAATGTATTCAGGTCCATAGACTACTTTCAGTATGAGTAACATTCTAACATTTTTTTTTTAAAGTCACACTTTCCTTTATGACCTAATCGCACATAGTAGGTCCAGTGATGTACAAATTACGTACTTATTATTTGCGTGTTTGTTTGCTATTGTAACCGAGATGTCAAACCGAGGTACAGTAACGCTGCTGCCACGGCCCGCGGAGGAAAAAATTAGGTCAGTCGGGGGGGTATCCTAATTTGCCAACAAGGATGAAATTTAAGACGCTCCCCCAGCCCCCCTCTCCCTCCTTCATCCCCCCGCCCCCGATATCTCACTCCATAGATCAGTTATTCTTGGTGTCAGACACTGAAGTTGTTGAACACATTTTCTTGAGCAGTAGTATAGGCCTATATGCACGCGTCTTTTCCTTCTTACACAACAGGTAAGGACTTTGAAACACTGAATATGTCCGTTGCATTGGATTGTTGTTGTTTAGGAAGAATGCACCCATTCAGAAGTAATTTCGAATCGAGAAACAAAACGTGCTAACGTCAACATAAATCGCATCAATATAATAGATAGTTCTGATTTAACAAATGTTAGTGTATGAAACTTCTGACTAGACCATGTAATTCATTCATAGAAAATATAACCTATATAGGGTTTAATGGATACACATATACTGAAATAATACCCTTGTCTTTGCTTCCATGCCCGCAATTTTTAGGGCTATAATAACTAACTTTCCATCACACCACGATCCCTTCTCTAAGGGGCGGAGTTGTGCTGTATTTCAATGTTCTACTCCTAGCCAATCAGACCGTTTTTGTTGTGTAACCAGAGGACATTATGCTATGTGAAAATGTCAGGCTCCTGCACGTCGTGTTCGGTTCTACTATCAATAGTACACGTCAACATGTGTTCTACAATTCATTCTTTGAATTTATTCAAATAAATATTCGGTAAATATTCAAAATCGGGACTAATCGGTGGAAATGTATTTAAACCGAGCACCGAATACCTGGACATGCCGTTAACGTGGGGTAATCGGATTTGACTATTGACAACAGTGTAGTGCATGCCAAATATTTATGCATGCGATCTCACATAGCTCTCATTTTGACAAGTTCTTGGCATGAATCAGAAGCCTTTGCTAGAGACTCAACTACTAGTTTGTTAAATAAGACAATGGGTCAGATTTTATGTCTCTCCAGGGTTGACATTTGACTTCTAGCACGAGCATGCGTGCCAGTTACTGTGTCGTTCTGTTGTAATACCATTCGTTTTTTGATCTGGCGTTACGTAAGATTATTGATCATCTTTGTGTCTGGAACGTGTTATCTTTTGCCAGTGTAGGCCAGCATCCACCGCAGCCATGCCGGAAGAGGAGTTGCGCAAGAGGAAGGGAAAGTCTAGGTCAAAGGGCAAGGGTAAAGGCCAAGGGGCCAGTAGCAGCGCCATCCCCAAGGTTGGCGGCTTCGACGGGCAGAATGACCTGCCGTTTTTGCCCCCCGTCCAGCCAGTCAAGAAGGCTGTGGAGAAGGTGACCGTGAGCAAGGTGAAGGAGGAGTCGGCTGTGTTCATCGGTTTACAGGTGCTCTTTCCGTACCTGCTGGCTGGAATGGGTATGGTGATGGCCGGGATGGTGCTGGACTCTGTGCAGGTGATTGCTCCGGGTTATATTTACCGCTGACGCAAACGTCTTTTCTCACAATATGTTGCGTGTTTATGACTGTCTTATCTTGGCATTGACCAAATGGAATGTATTTTATAAAATCTTTTTCACCTCAGCAGTTGTCGGAAAGAGACTTTTTGCGGTACCGAACATTAAGCCCCAAAGAGCCAGCGAAAGCCCATGGAAAACCCAGAAATCCCATAATACACTTAATTATTCACTTTTCTACAGAGATTGAGTCTTTAGAAAATGCAAAATAAGAAACCAAACTTTTTTTGTCTGGGGAGGGAGTGGGGTATTTGAATGAATACTTAAAAGTTGAGAGAGACTCTGTGTCTCATTAAAATCGTCAGAACGTTCCATAATGGAGCTCTATGGAAGAAAGCCCCGCCTCCAGCAGTTTGTTTAGGAATTGCAGGTTCAATAACGAATAAGCCTGCGTTTTGTGAGCCCAGCGCATTTACAGGGATAAAAGGATGGACCAGTTCTGAGAGATAAGTAGGAATAAGTCCTTGTAATGCTCTGTTGGTTAACAGTTAAATCTTCAAATCAACACAAGCCTTTACATGCAGCCAGGTAGGCTAGCACTGGAATATTATAGATCAAAAAATAATGGCCAACATCTTAGTGTGTGTAATCACATTACTGTTAGAGAACATAATTCATACTGGGATGTTTTATTTATTTATTGTTAGGTCCTGTAAGCTGTCAAAATTGATAACAAGAATGGCCTCGTTCTGCCACATCGGTTTCATTAGTGTCCTCCTTTGTCAGGATTCGTTTCTTTGTCCGGGACACAACAGATCCTGTTCCACATGAATGCGTTACTCTCCCAGACCTTTCCTACTGTGTGGGTGACAGTCACTTGGCTTCAGATCCCGTTTCTGATCCCTCTACCTTGGTGGATTTCCATCCCAACGATGCCACCTAGCGCTAAAGGCCTTTCCAGTGCTCAGAGGCTAATGACAGTAGGTCACAGTGCAATGAAAGGGTTAGTAAACATCATGGGACTCACAGAGAGGTGCAGGATCTCAGACCCAGCGTGTCTTCAGCGCTGCCCGTGTCCAGGTCCATGTGCCAGAACAATCCGGCTGGGCTGCGCGTCTTGCGCCAATGGCGGTTGTGAAGGGTTGTAACATCGTGAACGCAACATGTATTCCGTTAGACCGGAGCGCACCGCGCTGTCGACACTTTGGTCGAAGAGCGAAGGGGTGTGTGAACGGGGGGGGGCACTGCAGCACTTTGGCTTAGACAAGTGGCTGAGAGGCTTTTTCGCTGAGTCACTGCTCTGGTTTTTAACGCCGGGTATGCCCTCTACTCTGCCTGTCTCCGGAATCCGGCAGCCGGTTTATCCACCAATGACCAATCAGAGGTAGGATCTCCTATTTCACCCCCCCCACCTCTCTCCCTTTCTCTCCGCATCATGCGTGGGCTGTTATTGTTTTCGGCTGTTAGATCAACTGACGCCCGATAGGGGGGTGCTGGTGAACCCTGTCGTGAGAAAACGGTCACTGGCTGAGGAAGGACAGAGAGGGGCGGTCAGAGCAAAAAAGGCACAAAGGGAAGGAGGAGGGGAAGTCATAGCAGAGGAGCAGATGCCAAGTGGTCACATGAATGGAAGTGACACTACGAGCTTAACACTGCACACCTAACACGGCACGCTTAGCACACCTAACACGGCACGCTTAGCACTGCACAGTACACGTGTAGAGGTGTTAGGGGAAAAGCCAACCCTCGTCTACCGGACTGAGAAACAAGCAGGTCCCCGACACTCTTTTCTGACAGGTCCGGTACCTGTTACTGTAACTGAGGGACAGGGGAGAGACGGACGGGGGATACACTGTGTGTTTAAGAGGCAGAAGAAGCGCGGCGTGAGTCATGACAGCAGAGAGGGAGGAGGGAAGAGAGAGAGTATGCCTCAGCCGGCACGCCGGTCATCCGGGATGTGTTGCGCAGACAGACACTCATCCCTCTGCAGAGGCCTCCCCACGATGCTCCGATGGGTCTCCGGGATCCCACTGACATGCTGCTTTTCCTGTGGGCACAAAGAACACTTCCCCTGTCAGTGAGCCGGACGGGGACCATCGAAACGGGCAAAGCCACCGGGATCGTTTGCACCTGCTGCCTCTTGGTGTTTCCCTTTTAAACACCCTGGGAATTGAGGTGAAAGCCTCTTGGCAGAGGTCTCTTCTGGAAGTTTTTTATTTGAGAGCCGATAAGTTATGGTCTTGAAGCAGTATCGCCAACGGCTGTTTTTGAACGCTGACGGAGAGAGTTAACCAAAGGACTAAGGCGACACAGGACAACCCAGCAGTTTTGATTGTCTTCTCCGGAACCTCGTCTGGCAAAAATAATTCATCAAGGACATTGCAAGGACAGCACAGTAGTGATTTAGTGAAGTTCACTCACTTTTCCGCACAAGGCTCTTGTTGTTGACGTGTTGTCAAAGACCTTTTACGAATCACTAGAAGCTGCGGTACTGCGAGGTCTCATCAGCGGTTCTCTTCTGTGGATCCCAGACGACGTCCCTGTCCATCGTTCGGCTGTGCTCTGGGGAGCGCCGGTTAGCGTGATGGGGTAACTCATACACCAGCATGGTGGTGACACGGCTGGAGCTGGAGCTGTGCTACAAAGGCAAGAAGCTGCGCGGCTTCACCTGTAAGCTGACACGCTCTGCCCATGGCTTCCTGCCGGAGAGCTCCTGGCACATCGCTGCCCAGGTGCTTCTGCCATACCTGGTGGCGGGACTGGGAATGGTCTCTGCCGGCATCGTCATGGATATTGTGCAAGTACGGATCTGTCGTCAGGGCCCCTGCGTGTATGTGGGATGCATTCATTGAGTGGTTTCTTCTGTGTGGGGGAACTTGTTTTACTGTGCTCGGGGGAACCCACATCCTTACATGTAGAGTAAGTCGTGGGAAAACCGGTAGAGTTTGGACAATTTGCTGGTCCTCCTGGGGGGATAAAAGACTATTCAAGCGTTGGCATTAGGGTTAACTGTTGGGTGTAGGGTAAAGATCTTGGGAGGGGGCTGATGCGTTTGTTTTAGGTTCAAAGTTACAATTTCAGTTTGGTGTTGGGGGTTACTGTTAGTATGTTTAGGGTTAGGAGAATAAGGATTGTCAATGTGAAGAATTTTTGAGGTCCCCACAAGTATAATGTGAAGTGAGTGTCAGTGTGTGTATGGATTCCCTTCCTTGTATTCTATTTATTTCTGTCTATGTTAATGCCTACAATGAGATATCAGTTATCTGACTTAACGTATAATGGGACTCTGATATCCATTGATATAAATCAAAAGGATCCAGTCATTAAGGCCGAATGGACCGGTCCACTTACAGCGTTGTCTGTCAGAACATCTGGGATCTTGTTTTGAGGACGGCTTTGCTCCAGTTCTAACCCCTCTGGACCTAACCAACGCCTCAAAGCAACAGGAGCACTGCCAAAATGTCCAGTGACTTGTCTTCATGGCTTGTATGTCCAAATCAGTTTGTTTTGAATCATTATTCAAACCGTGTGTTTGTTTGTATCCTAGTTCTCCTTGTTTTTGATGCCGTCCATCTCCTCCTCCTTCCGTTGTGGTACTAATCAGGTTTAAAGGTGGGGAAGGAGTTCTGTAGGGGCTGTAATTGAATATAGAGGGAAGGAGTGTGTGGGCAGGTGGCTAACAGAGGCCTGGAGGACTGATGATAAAGCCAGGTAATTGTGATGAATGTCAGGGCAGTGGGCCGCGGCAGGGTGATTTTTAGGAACTGGGACATTTCCGAAAATAGGCCTTGAACGTGGCATGCGCAAGCTGCTGAGATTAACTTGAAAGTGCAGTTTAAAAATAACCTAGTACACCCCCCCCCCACCCCACACCCCCGCCTCAGGCAAAGCTGACTCGGCTCTTTGTTCCTAAACATCTCTATTTTTAGATTTACAATGTAGCGGCTTGTCGTTGAGAAAATCCCCTACTTTCATGTTACTGTCTTACTGGTCATATGCATGGATACACAACGCAAAGTGCGCTGCAACACTCTTTCTTGCTGGTTCTTTCTCAGCAACGCCAAAAAAGCACAACAGCAATACTATAATAATAACAATAACTACATTTATTAGCAAAACAGCTTTGCTGTTGTTGTTGATATCATATTATTGCTGTTGTTGTTGTATATTTTACACATCTGATTTCAGTGGTCAGGTGTCCAGCAGTCCAATGGCCCCCATGTAGATCTCTGATCCACTTAGTAGGAGACACGGTGCCCTGGTACTGATCGACGGCAGGGGGGTTATTTGTCTGCATGGCCAGGTCGTGATGGCGCCGTGCCAGGTCGCGATGACATCGGCCAATAAACAAGCTGGTCTCTTACTCATTAAACCATTTTTTTTATGTTTGTCCGATAAAGTACCAGGGCATGATGCCATAATACAGTGGAGTTAAACCCAAGTCGGGCTATGATTTCGTCCTGAGTATCCGTTTACAAAGAACCTGTTTTACTGTTGGGTGATGTTGAGCTACGGGACGATGCTGCGTTTGAGAAGTGTTTCCTCCTCCTACCGTTGTCCAACCTGGGGGTGACCGACGTCTGTGTGTTTCAGCACTGGGAGGTGTTTAAGGTCATCACCGAGATCTTCATCCTGGTGCCGGCTTTGGTGGGGCTGAAGGGCAACCTGGAGATGACCTTGGCTGCTCGTCTCTCCACCGCCGTGAGTACCCATCTTCAGCATATTCCGTAGATATGACAACGGTATAAAATGTTCTTCAGGATGCGGGTTTATTATAGCAGTCAGAACAGACATTTTACAGTGTGTGATTTCAACCCAATATCCTGGCACTGCCATGATCTACCAACTGAGCTACACAGGAACGCAGTCTATTTTATGCAATATACCATAATATGCTTATACAGTATACCGAACTATACTTACAGTCATGCTTGAAAATATGATTGATCATGCTGAAATACTTTTATTTGGTGGTTCTGGTTAATGGCCAATATACCACAGCTAAGTGCTGTTCTTCAGCAAGATGCATCGTAAAGAGCCTGTAGTACCATTGTCATTGTTTCACCGACTTGAGATGCCTAAATTGCGATTATCCATCGATTACCAACACAATTTGAGCAGTGCCATGTAAACAGATGTCATACCCGCGACCTGCAGTCTATCAGCATTCATGATTCCAAGAACACGGTTTACAAAACGCAGTTGCTGACGTAGCCAGGAGTCCTGAGGTTTCACCGCACGTAATAAAAGATCCTGTTGAGAAGTGAAAGGTTGAAGTCGGTGTGTGTGGAATTTACAGTGGGTCTGTCTTGTCCAGGCTAACACGGGCCAGCTGGACGACCCAGAACAGCAGTGGACCATGGTGTGCAGCAACTTGGCTCTCATTCAGGTAACCTCCAATAATCTGTTACAAGGTAACATTGTAAAGAACGAGACATGTTCTTTATTGTGCTTTCTTTGATGTTGATTTACTTCTGGGAGACGGGTTGACACTGAGACCTTCATACGTCTTACAACGCAACCGCCTTTCATCTCCCGGCCTGACCGAGAGATAGCAGGACACTGTAGCCTGAGGCTAACTTGACCTCCCTCGATGTCAGTAAAAACAGATGTTAGACGTGTGGTTCTCAAACTTCTCCTCTGGGATCCCCAGATGTTTATCAGTTTAGTTGGTAGCCCTGGTATTTCCTTGATTCCCCTGTTGAAGATCTGTTTAGGTGTTGAATGAGGTGTTGGCTTTGTGATAGATCACATATATGTAATGGCTATATGTCCCAGAATAGAGGTTTGTGTGCCAGTTAGGAAGTGGTCAAACAAGGCATGATGGGTATGCTAATACATCCAGGTTTACACTCTAGGTTTACCACATCTAGGTATAAACATAGGTTTACCACATCTAGGTTTACACTCTAGGTTTACCACATCTAGGTTTACACTCTAGGTTTGCACTCTAGCTTTACCACATCTAGGTATACACTCTAGTTTTACCACATCTAGGTTTACCACATCTAGGTATACACTCTAGGTTTACTCTCTAGGTTTACCAAATCTAGGTTTTCACTCTAGGTTTATACTCTAGGTTTACTAGATCTAGGTTTACCACAGCCAGTATACCCAGGGTTTGTGAAGCTCTAGTCTCCCCCCCAGGTCCAGGCCACGGTGGTGGGTTTCCTCGCTGCCATGGCAGCCATAGGGCTGGGGTCTATGTCTCGAGGGGGGGTGGAGCTGGACCAGGCTGCTGTACTCTGTGCCAGCAGTATCATCACTGCATTCGTGGCTGCGCTATCTCTAGGTGAGTTCACCGCCTGCAGTCTTGTTCTAGTGGCAGGATATGTTAATGCTATCGCTTGGTCACGCCCCTCCCTCTCTCTCTTTATCCCTCCCTCCATTCTTCATTTATCTCTCGTGACCATGCTCTCTCTCCTTTCCTCCCCCTCTTTTGCACTCTCGTATCTAAGGCCTGGTGATGATCGGGGTGATTCTTGGCTCCAGGAAGGTGGGCATTAACCCAGACAACGTGGCCACTCCTATTGCCGCCAGTCTGGGAGACTTGATCACGTTGTCCCTGCTGGCTGGAGTCAGTACTACACTCTACCAGTACAGAGGTATGGCTTCTTCACTAGAAAGGGCTGGAGTTTGTGGAGTGCGTGCATCCGTCCCAGACAATTTAAAACATATCCACATTGTAGTACTATTCATGGCCAGCAGAGGTCAGCGGATGTTGTGTTTCCAATCATCCGTGATCAGCGCTGAATGTGCTACTAGCTTCCTTTAAACAGCACAATGGTGTCAAATAAAAAATGTCCCTTTATTAAAATGCAAGTTGGTGGCTAGGCCGGCTGTCATCTCTTTTCGGGTATTACCTCCCACTCCTTGCACCTCCTGCAGTTGGGAGGTGAATGCCAGCTAAAGTGACTGGTACTCAGTTTAGTGGCTAGGGCACTGAATAGTGTTCTAGTTAACTGGACTCTTCTAACCCGGGTTCTGTCTGTTGTTTAGGCGTCTGGTACCTGTCCCCTCTGTTATGTATTTTCTTCCTGGCTCTGATTCCACTGTGGGTGGTAGTGGCCCGGAAGAGCCCTCAAATAAAGGAGGTCCTGGTGTCTGGATGGCAGCCTGTCATTGTTGCCATGTCCATCAGCAGGTAGAATACAGGACACCTTATAGAGCTTGGGGCCACTTCCATTTCGCTTCAGTCCACTTAACAAGGTACTGCAATTTAAAAATGAGTTCTAATGGAGGGAAACATTTGGAATTGGAGTTTTGTCGCCTTTTTTATTTGACTGGATTTTAAATGGAATTGACCCTTGACCTACTCCTTAACTTTCAGGTGATGAGTGGATGTTTTGACTGATGTGTTTAATTTTAACTGCCACCTTCAGTTTCGGGGGACTCATATTGGACAAGACTGTTAGTGACCCTAACTTTGAGGGGATGGCTGTCTTCACACCTGTCATCAACGGTGAGTGGACTAATCAAAGTGAAATGACTGTGACATGGTCTATGTGCACATTTCACAAACATGGACGGCCAGTTAGGAACTCCACAATGGGTCATGTACAGTGTGACCTTTCCTTTAGAGGCTCTACAGTCTCAGAAAGAGTTATGCAGTACTGGTGAGAGTATTGTACTTGGCAAAGAGTCAATTAGCTCTCTTTATACAACACACGCTGAAAGATCTATTCAAATAAGCCTGTTTAAGAGCGCACAGCCAGATGTTCTTTCTTACCCACAAATGGCAACTTCCCATGCTCAGACAGATATTGGCAGCCCACTCCAAAGCATTTGGATAACCGGACCTCGGTTTAACATCGCTCACACAGGGACTGTTGACTGTTAACTTGGGCCAATCTGGTTTGAATTTTCCTCCCCCCGGTGCTGTGACTGCATCCCGCACTGGAGTTTCATCAAGCGAGACAAATTTATCGATAGGAATTTGTTCCTCCACTCTGTGGCGATTGGCAAGACCTCGAGTTGGGACGTGTAAACGTGGAATCAATGTGTAAGAATTAGACCAGATGAAGTCAAAAGCATGTGGTGGACAACGTGAATTTTACATAAACGTTAGATTTACATTTCAGTTGAAAACACGTGATCATATTATAGGTTTTTAGTGTGAGCAAGGTTCTTTATTGGTGCTTCCTGACAGGTGTGGGAGGGAACTTGGTGGCCATTCAAGCCAGTCGTATATCCACCTACCTGCACTTCTGGAGTCTTCCAGGAGTCCTGCCCTATAAGTTGAGACAGCACTGGCCAAGCCCCATTACCACATTCTTTTACTCAGGTAAGGTGGTATTTTTTGGTGGGTCACGGCTGTTTCAGGTGGAGCTGTCTTTCTGTGGAGGGCCGTGGTTGTTCAGTTAAGGCTTGACATTCATGTGTTCATTTAAAGCTGTCTTGGAGTCGGCATTCACAGAATTAACCCGGGTCGCGATGGCGTAACTGCGCAGCCATGACCCAGGAGGCCCACCTTTAAACATATTCCTGTAGGATTTATTTAAATACTTTATTTAGATTTTTCGGCCAATGTTTAAATTGTGTGACTACATAAAAAAAGATGGCTTCCCACAGTGTCCATGAATCCCCTCTGTCTATCCAGGTGTGAACTCCAAGTCGGCTAGAGTGTTGTTCCTGCTGGTTGTACCAGGTCACCTGGTGTTCCTCTATGCCATCTCCCTGCTCCAGGGAGGCCACACTGCCCTGACCCTCACCTTCACCGTCTGCTACCTGTCCGCCGCTCTGCTACAGGTACGCCTCTCCCCTCACCTGCCCAATGACTTGTGTGGATTTATCAGTGTGTGGTTAAAGATCTGAGCCGTGAGGCTGTGTTGTTAAGATCTGCCGTGTGATTGGTCGAGTGCGACGTTTCCCCCCCAGGTGGGCATCCTGCTCTATGCGGCTGACCTGATAGTTCGTCTGATGTGGAGGAGGAGCCTGGACCCAGACAACTTCTCCATCCCCTACCTGACGGCCCTGGGAGACCTTCTGGGGACCGGCTTCCTGGCTCTTGTCTTCCGCTCCGTCTCACTCATAGAGGGGCTGGGATTCTGAGTGAGAGGGGGGAGGCCTCCCTGGGCTGGGCTTCCCCAGCTGGGCCCCCATTGGTCTGTGTTTCCTTTGCCATCGCCGTTTGCAGGGCGTCAGTACCTCGGCTGGATGTTGGTGGGAGGGGTGACTGACTGACTCACCCGGAGGCGTTGGGCTGTTATGAACCTCCGAGGAGTGGGCTGTAGAGGCAGACTGCCAAACTCACCCAGGTCTTATTTCAGTCACGCCACTGTCACCTGTGAATGTACCAGACAGTGGAAACATCAGCACACTATACACACTTGTATTTTTCGTCTTAAGTTAGGGGAACAGTTGTTGATCTAGAATAGTTACGTTTGACGTTGGTGAATCTATTTGGCACATCATATAATTTTAAGTTGTGTGTTATTGTAATGAATATGAATCAAACTTGTTTTCTGGAATTGAGATGCCCAGTAGGGGGCGATAAGTCTGACATGAATTAAGAGCCTTTCTGGCCTGGTAATTAAATACACAGCAACTAGTAGTTTGCTTGGAACTACTTAATCCACTGAAATTAAATATAGGGGGTAGAAGAGAGCTGGACTGCGAGGACAGTATTATTATTATTTATGTAACTCTTAAGACCAGCTAACCATTAAGGTGTTACATCTAATATTTGCAAATGAACAAGGGACACACGTGTTATACCAAAATGACCAATTACCATTGGTGTATCAAAGGTAATGTGAGACTGATTTGGGAAAAATGTGATACTATTGTGAAATATACTTGCATTGTTCATCTCTTAGGACTGACAAGAGCTAAACGATTGTCGCTAAATACCTGATGTGAATGAGTTGCTATATTTGTTTTGTGATGTTCAGCAGCAATCAAAGAACAAAGCCTTAATGTACACAGCGTTCGTCCGTTTCACGTCTCATTAATGTTACGTGTTGGCTGTGTTATGTGTAATTATTGAGCAATTATTCTTAACTGATAGGAAAAGCAGATTTATTTGAAACAGCAATTTTCCAATATGCCTCCTGAATGTCACCTCCAGCTCATTGGTCAGGGGCTTAAAGAAAACATCTTAATGTGTCTTAATAACTCGTATTATTTAAATAACATTTCTCATATATTTACAAATTATGATTGTCAAAAACTTCACAAATGTACACCAGTCATCAATATGTTTTCTGTGGCCTGGGGCTCTGGTCAGTCCCATAGTAATAAAACATAAATGCTAAACAGAATGTGAGCACGTGACCAGTCATCTTTCTCTCTCTGTTTGGTCTTTCTGTCTCGGTTTCTGTCTGTTCGGTCTCTGTTCTGTGTCTCTTTAATTTTACATACGCCGGTGGTCTGTATAATTTAGTGCACATTGGTATCAAATTCACAGTTTGATGGTTGCACAAAATGACCACATAATAGTTTTTTTATAATCGCAGAACTTGATGCCCATTCAAGCTGTCGTATATCTACCTACCTGCACTTCTATTATCAGGCCTTTTTATTACACCAAATTCGCCAAAACTTAATTTCGTTTACACAGCCTCTTAAAAATAGACATCTGCCGTGGCGAAGGTAGAATACTGTGAAAGTTAGACGAAAGACGTCTTTTCTGGCCATGAACGGTCATGGTAATGTAACATGACATCAGACGCTTGGTTCTGGAAAAACATTTGTATGAAACAGTTTACATTATTAAAAAGTAAAGAGTATAGAAAAAAGAGCAAGACAACTTTGTCACATTCGTTCTATAAATAGTGAAAGTACCTGCCCATTTCACTGTAGGCGGAATTAGTGGCCGATGGTCTTATTACAGACCATTTCCTAATAACGGTGAAACTGTGTTCGGTTTCACGAAATGAACCAACTCAGCGAGTGAGAGCCCCTGGTCCTCTCCACACGTTAGTCACTGTGTGGGGGTGTTTCTGTAAACAGACTGCACACAATCTGATAACGCCTCGTTTACACACAGAGAGCTTGGAAAGTTAATGGACTGGAGACGCCACTCCTGTTTTAAGGCAGCAATCGAAACGTTTTAAAATGTTTGGTTGTTTCCAACTTAAGAACACGCTGGTACCTTCTGTATTTATCCAATACAGCTTCATCTTGTAGCCTGCGCGGTACGTACCGCTTTAAAAGAACAAAGGCTGTCGCAATCGCTTACACTGAGTCATAAAGAAAATCAACCCGCACCTAAACGTAAAATGTTGAGTTTGATGCATATCTTTGTGTATTGCTCAGAGTGAATAAAACAGATTGGACCTATAGTATTCTTGTAGGCAGGTATTTCGCCCTCCACAGATCAACAAGTGATTTGACGAAGCATAGTCTTTGCCAGAAACAACAGCCATGTACTGTTTGCTCAGTCTAACTCGAGCTAAAAAGGTGACTGTAAAATATCAATTTCTGTGATTAATTACTCATCTGAAGTGATCCTGCACGATATTATCTGCATACGTTGTTTATCTACAGATGTTTACTGATCAATGGGCAGAAAGACAGGTATTTTCTGGAATAGGGCAAAATAGTGACCAGTACACTTAATGAGCTTTGGGGGGTAATTACGTTACTGCTTGACATTTGTTCTCAGAAAACCTTATACTTCTGTCATTGGAAAGTACAGGCCTGCTTCTTTTTGAGCTGGTTGGGGGTGTTTTTGATTTGAGGGATTTCACTTTATTCTTTTTCCTAGATATAAAAAAAATTCTGGCACAGTTTCGTTCAGAGGAACATTATGGCAACAGAAGACGTGCAAGAGCCAAGAAAGCATGGTTGATGCGCATTGCAATATCTCCCCATAATGAGCTCAAGTGTCCACAACTTAGTCAATGCTCACAATAAATACACTTTACAACTGTATAAATAGAGATGAAGGCATACAGAGGGGTTCTGTGATACACACAGCCATTTCATAACAACCCTGAACCCTTTGATTTGTAAAAGAACCCGCTTCACTTGGATCAAGGAATAAAGAAAATGTAGTGCCTCTGAATTCTGCCATCAACTACTTATCTGACAATGCAGGGAACCCCCCAGCCCCGAGAGGCTAGTCACCTATAAATTAACATTAATTACAAGCTGTACACACCCACCCAGATTGACTATAAATGACAGAGACAGACTGATTACTACATCTCTGTTGACGGAGAACCACCCTCATCTAAACTTCAAGTACTCCGGGTTGGAGTAGTTGAAAAGCAGGAAGTCCATGCGGTAGAGATTGTACAGCTTCTTCTGGTAGAAAGGGCTGACGTTTTTGAAGAACTGCGCCGCCATGTCCCCATTGGTCCTGGTGCCCTTGCCCGTGGCGGGGAAGCGGACCTCCCCCTCAGCCCCGGCCAGACGCAGCACCGAGCGGGAGTCCTGCTCCAGCGTCTCATACTTGCCCACCACGTCGTAGTGGATGAGGCACGGGTGGCACAGCGAGTGGACCCGCTCCCAGTGCTCGTTGAACGGCTCCTCGCGCTGCGTGCGCGGGTCCACCAGGTAGTGCACAAACTCCTCGAAGGAGACGTCGTCGCCCCGCTCCAGCGCCGCCGGCTGTGGGTCGGGCCGGTGCCGGCGGATGATCTTGGTGCCGTAGCGCTTGTGGAAGGCCGTGTTGTAGCTGCGCGTGAACTTGTTGCGGTAGGCCGACACCAGCCGCTCGAAGGGCTCGCGCACGAACACGAACTTCAGGTAGCTGCGCAGGCGGCGGTTGATCTCGGCGGTGGAGTACTCGGAGAGCGTGCGAAGGTTGCCCGCCACGTGGGCCTCGTTGGCGGGTATGGCCAGAGGCTCGCGGTAACGCCCGTCCCCCGTCAGGACCATGAGGACACGCTTCCAGTTGGTGCAGGCTACCTTGGGGACGTAGCAGTAGAGCAGGCCGTGCTTATCGTCCACAATAAGATGGCGGAGATCCTCTGGGGTCAGCACCCGTCTCTTTCTGGTGTGGGTGAGACACGCCTCCTCGAGGAGCTCCCGCCGGCTTCGCAGAGACGTCTGCACGGCGGACATGTCCGACTGCAGAGACGGGAAACAGGAACATACCTTTAAAGACTTAGGATACACTGTTATATCCCTGTTTGGGACCAACACTGATTTAGCAAAATAATGGAAGAAAATATAGTGGGCTAGGTGACCCAGGTCCAAGAGGAACAGAACCACACAGACATCTAGTTGGCCGCACCAAACTAAATGTCCTTGGTTTCACTGAGAATGAATGAATACATGGAAAACAAACACAGAGAGAGAGAAACAGTGAGGCGAAAGAAAGATAGAGAGATCTGTCCACACACCCACTGGTTCACTGGGAAACTGGATATTGAGGCAGGAAAAGAGCTTTGTTATGCTTCCAAGCCAAATCATATGATCTTCACTCAACCTTCAAACCCTTACCTCAGAGGAAGGTGAAAATGAGGTTGGTTGGTATCTAATGTTACAACACTATTTGTACTGCATAATGTAAAGGCTACCCAAAAACATTATTTAGACACATCAACTGTAGACCAAATTTGTCGAAGTGGCAGTACAACATCGACGTTGTTAAAGTCTATTTCCTGTGTACGACATCAAAAATGCATTTACACACACCAAACACACGATAGAAGGGGGACATTGGAAAGCTGGTCACCTGGTCACCATTGTACAGGGTCTGTAGTGGGCTTCTTCCAGTCTTCCCAACGCCAAGGTCCTTCCCCCCAAACTGATCTACAGGTACAGACAGAGAAAAACACCACTTGTTCATGATTCAAAAAGGGCCCCATTGTCCATAGTATTTAGTAACCAGTGAACGGTGCTCAGTGTTCTTTGGCCTCAATGAGGTTCCTTTTTGAAAATATACAAACGATTTACGGGTTGGGTTGTTCTGAACGGTGTTTATCAAATCATATTACTCACAAGCTGAAACAGCTTTGGCAATGTGACACTATTGCAGAGTGTAGTATAGAAATATCCTGCTATTTTCTAACTAAGTATGTTTTCATTTGTAGTGTGCATTCTTAGCGGAGTAATGCACCTGACATTCAGGGAACATTATTATACCACACTTGAAGCCTGAAGTTTTGCAGAAACCGTTTCTGTATCCACCATGACATGATCTGACTCCCATTAATTCCTTTATTTAATGGTTCTATATGAACAGCCTGTTCCTTTCGAGAGTCCACCCCCCCACCACTCCAGATGAAACGGGACTTGTCATTGGTGGGGCCTGTCTCATAAGTGAAAAGACAGGAACTGGATTTGCACATCTGTAAGTAAATTCAGAGGATTTCTTTACATCTTGCAGGGAGGGAGGGAGGGAAATGGTACAGATACTAAAAATGAAGGGGATAGGACCAGACGGGGAACCAGCGTATTGGCCAACTCACTAGACTACAGATGCTAACGCTCCCAAAAATGCCTTGAAAGGATAAAAGCATAGACTCTACTCTATAGATACATTTCCTGCAATTTAAACCAAGGTGAAGGTGCCATTCAGCAATCAGGCCCAGGTTTTGTAGTGCCTGCATGAAGGATTTGTTATATTGGCTTGATAAGACCACTGAAGCGCCTTGGCTCTCATGAAGTGGTAACCAACACACTGGAACGTTACTTTGTCATACTGGCACTTTATGCCGTGTCTTTTAGATATTCAGCGTTGGGGCAGCTAACGAACTGTTCTGTTATAAAAATAAACGGCTGCGTGGAAAACCAAAACATTGTGGGATAGAAAGATCCTATCTTGGTGAGTTCTCCTCAACTATTCAGTACGGCCGAGTATTAAAGAGGTTGACAAGTTCAGAGCGACTTCATGAATCGAGTTGTTGAAGTGTCAGTGCAGGTCTCATTAGGAAGTGACTATACCCCCTGGGGCTCGATAAAGGCTGACGTATCGAAAAGACCTGCGCTAAGACATGTCTGTATTGAATAACTTCCCCCACGACATCTCGGTCTTCTCAACCGCTCTAGACAGCCTGCGTCACGGTGACCAACAACTTCCGCTTTGGGAAAGCCACAAGCACAATGCACAGAGAAGGGGAAGTAAAAAAAACGAACTCTAACTTAACTACCATGCATAAGTACCACAGTAGGAGGATTTTGGCATTTGAAAATCTTTTAACTTCTCCTAATTAGATATTGTGAGATCACTGAAAACCACCTATGGTTTTACTGTCTACCCCTGTAGTGTTAAAAAAACAAAGGTGTATGAGCAAGCAATCCTGGAAACTGACTAAACAGGCCTTAAAAGTGAATATAAAAGTAAGCAGTTTAATGTTAGTCTTCTTTAAGGGCCCATTCAGCTGGAACAAAGCCCCAGCAGGTGTGGCATGGGGCTGACTCAGAACTCTGTGGCACCGTGGGCGGGCTTGGAACCTCTGCCAGCCTCGTTTGTTTACTTCCGTGGCTTGTGTATGGCCAATGCATTGCTTGGCATTATTTTCTGTTCTCACTTCAGTCAATCGGCAGAGAGAGAGCAGAACCCCTCATGTTTATCTGACAGTGTCTGGAGGCGGTTTTAGATGGAACAGGAAGAATTCAGAATCGAAACAGTGTTTCATGAAGTATTTGCAGTTTAAAATAAATAAAACATCTTGAAAAATATTTTTTAAACGTTATACTGCTGTGAAGCATTTGAAGTCTAACTACAAAACCAGAAGAAATCGGTATGTTGAATAGTTGAGAAAGTGCTTTCCTTTGATTGGGGTGCATCACACATTTATGTGTCTGTGGTAATCACTAAGTTCAAGACACTCAACTTAAAAGGAAGTCCGGACTTCAGAGTGTTACAGTCGGTGTCAGAAGAGAGAACAAACTAACATTAACTGACATTTGAAGTACAAATATGAGTTTGAAAAGAAGACCAGAGGTGGCAGCGAATTTTCACACACAGTTTCACATTGACCTGACTGATCCAGCTCACTGGGTGCATCTAACACCATTCAGTAACTGACATGTGTACACTAACCCAATTGCTGAGTCAGCTTTCTCAGACTGGACATGGTGCTGTGAGGTGTTCAGAGGTGTGAAGGCATCTGCCCGCAGAGAAACTCGCTACAGGGAAACCCGTTTTTGATCACTCTCGTAGTCCGTGTCAACTTAACTTTAGACAGTGACTAGCTGAGGAAAACGCACATTGGGGTCAGAACAATCATCTGCAGTGCACTTCCTGTCTACTGACAAGGGGGTTGTGGAACACTGTGAGTGCTTCGGAAAGCATTCAGACCCTGTCACTTTTTCCAAATTTGGTTACGTTACACACTTATTCTAAAAGGGATTTAATTAGATTTCTCCCCCCCATTAACCTACACACAATCACAAATAAAAAAATGTTTTTTAGACATTATTGCATTTACATGTGTATTCAGACCCATTGCTATGACACCTTGAGATGTTTCTTAATTGGAGTTCACCTGTGATAAATTCAATTGATTTAACATGATTTGAAAAGGTACACACCTATATTTATATATATATATGTATGTATATGTGTATGGTCAAGCAGCTGATTGGACGTCAGAGCATAAAACCAAGCCATGAGGTCAGAGGAACTGTGTGTAGAGTACAGATCCGGGGAAGGGTACCAAAAAATATCGGCAGCACTGAACATGGTGGCCTCCATCATTCTTAATGGAGTTCAAAACCGTTATTCTTAATGGAGTCAAACCGAGCAAGCAGATGAGAAGGACCGTTGTCAGGGAGGTGTCCAAGAACCCGATGGAGCTCCAGAGTTCCTGGGTGGAATGGAAGAACATTACCGAACAAGAACCATCTCTGCAGCCCTCCACCAATCAGGCCTTGTTGGTATGGTGGCCAGATGGAACCGCTCCTCATTAAAAGGCTAAACAGCCTGCTTGGAGTTTCCTAAAAGGCACCTAAGGCGATCAGACCATGAGAAACAAGATTCTCTGGTCTGATGAAACCACGATTGAACTGTTTGGCTGAAAATGCCAAGCGTTACATCTGAAGGAAACCAATATTCTCTGGTCTGGTGAAACCAAGATTAAACTCTTTGGCCTGAATGCCAAGCGTTACATCTGAAGGAAACCAATATTATCTGGTCTGGTGAAACCATGATTATACTCTTTGGCCTGAATGACAAGCGTTACATCTGAAGGAAACCAATATTCTCTGGTCTGGTGAAACCATGATTAAACTCTTTGGCCTGAATGCCAAGCATGACATCTGGAGGAAAGCAGGCACTGCTCATCACCTGGGCCCGGCTGTTCAGAAGTAATCTGATCGGATTTTGGTTATCGGATTGGATCAAATCTTGAAAACATGTTGTTCAAAAAAAATAAGGATTCTGAAATCAGATTAGATTTGTAATCCAGTCTTGGTTTGATCTGGATACAACCTTCAGTATGTGTTGTTCAAAACATTGTAGTAAGATTGGGATCCCTTTGATCCTATTTTGAGGATTATCCTGTTTCATGTACTATATTTTCATTTGTTAGTATTTTGATTTATTTAACCGTTAGTGCTGAAGTAGATGGAGACATTAGACTACCTTCTTAAGATTTTGTCTCCATAAAATAAACCCCCAGACAGCTGTTAATATCAAACAAAAATAATATATTTAATGTTAACTGTCAATTATCACTGTATATTAATTACAATGACACAATCATCAGCGATGAATAGTCATTGAGGAAGAAGGTGGATCCTCACCGGTAAAGCCAGTAGTCATTGAGTAAGGTGGATCCTCACCGGTAAAGCCAGTACTCATTGAGAAAGAAGGTGGATCCTCACCGGTAAAGCCAGGACTCATTGTGGAAGAAGGTGGGTCCTCACCGGTAAAGCCAGTAGTCATTGAG
>JACXGJ010008632.1:0-26407 GCA_016801105.1 Esox niger | reverse complement strand
GAGAAGAGGGAGCCAATCATACAGGACCTGTCCTGTGCATAGGAGAAGAGGGAGCCAATCATACAGGACCTGTCCTGTGCATAAGAGAAGAGGGAGCCAATCATACAGGACCTGTCCTGGGCATAAGAGAAGAGGGAGCCAATCATACAGGACCTGCCCTGTGCATAAGAGAAGAGGGAGCCAATCATACAGGACCTGCCCTGTGCATAAGAGAAGAGGGAGCCAATCATATATCTTGCAGTTGGTCTGTAGTTAGTCTGACGGACAGGTACAGTTGGACAAACACATTTTAGTCAATTCAGAGTCAGTTCTGTTACAGGTTGCATTTGAAAAGTGCTGATGTGATTAATCAAAAAGGAAAGTAATGAAAGATTTATTTTTAATGTGGCTGCCTGTGAAAAAGCAAGAATCATGAAAGCACTCAACTCAGATCTCCCCTCTCCATTTCACCTCATCTTGTCTTCATCCTATTGCCATATGGTCCCCTATCTACTTCCCAGTGGTATCAGCTGCACCTCATCACATATCACACAACCAATTGTTCTAGCCCGGTGAATCAAGCGTTTTAACTCTGTCTGACTGGGGACTCTACAGTCTCAGATAATCACCAAAGATGGAAAAAGATCATCGCATTACGGTGCTTGCTGTCACATAAAGTGTTTCCATACTTAACTCATACAGAAGTTCATAAGGGTGTAATCCTACATTGAATGCATATAAAATAATCAGCAGCACTTTATACAGCATTGTAGATGTACTCATAATGCAATATAATACAGTAATAATGCAGTATAAGCATATTTATAGGCACTCATAAAGATTTGCTCAGTTTCCTTCTTTTAGATGAATCAAAGTGCTGTATGACCTTTGAGGAAATATTTCCCAGTTATTGTGAAACACTATGCTTCTGTACATTATAGTTCATTATAATTAAACATATAATGCATTACGTATATTTGCATACAACATTACAAATCATCATGAGTCTTTACGAGTATCTATAACCATCCTTATACTGCATTAGTACTGTATTATATTGCATTATGAGTACATGTATAATGCTGTATAATGCATTATGCATAAAGCCTTTAAAGGGTTACCAAATGTTCTTTGCCACTGTCAATGTAAATAGGTTGTGTGAAATACAGCCTACATTACACAACACATCTGATATCAGTAATTCTGTGCTTTTTCTTTCACCCAATACCAACATCTAATTCATTCTCCTTTTAATGCTGTTGACAACAACTGCATTTAATATGTTACCTCTACTTCATAAGAGTTACATGTATGCAAAGTTATTGCTCTTAATTTGGCTTATTTCTAATGATTAGCCTTACTCGTGTTTTGCTCCTTTTTTCTTCATCTCAGAACGCAAACAGGCAACAACACAAACGCTCATAGCCGAAGGACATCATTAAAGCAAAGAGAGATGCCTTTCTGGCCAACAGTGCAACGTTGTGTTTCTTATGTCCTTTATTTTAGTGTCTATTATATTTTTTAAACATTATTCATTAATAGTAGCCAAAGTGAGTTTCTGTTTGGAAAATCATTTTGGTTAATATAGGAATATCAAACTAGGGGCTTTGTAACGATAACTTCAAAACTACGCAGAAATTCAACAACACATTCGTCTTAAGCCACTGGAACAGCTCAACATAGAAATGCAGTCATCGCCCTCTCAACCCAAACCTGTTTTCCTCACACTCTTTAATAGGGCAGGAAACATCACTGCAGATCCATCACACCCTGGAAACAACATGTTCCAGCCCCACCCCTCTGATAGGTGCTACAGAGCCCTGTATGGCTAAACAAACAGACACGGGAACAGTTTCTATCCACAGGCCATCACTCTGATGAGCAGTCAACCTCAGTCTCTTAGTGCCGGGCACAATCCCTGTATAACAACCAAGTAACTCTGACCCCTAACATCCACCTGTCTACTACTTATTTGTATTTATTTTTCTTGTGATCCTGTAATTCAGTGTTGTTCATAGTGTATATATACTGTATATATCATATCCACCTACCTCATGTACATTACACGTGCACAAAAATGACTTATTTGTTCCTTCCAGCATCGTTTGCACTCTGCTCCACTACACTATATATATAAAGCACATCCACCGTCATTGTGTAAATAAAAATATCTGCACAGACATATTTATTTCCAGCACCCTTTATACTTTTCTCATTGCATTATTGTCTCATCAATATTACTCTGTTGTTGTTTTGATTATTCTGTGTATTTATGTGTACTGTATATTGCAGTCGGTGACTCTTGTTGAGTGTCTTTTGTTTAAGTTTTTTATGATTAAGCACATCGTGAGACTGTATAATCCACAATCAAATTCCTCGTATGTGTACATATACCTGGTGAATAAAGCTGATACTGATTCTCTTTAAAGGCTTATTTTGGATATTTAAATTATGTAATTGGAGTGCCCTTGGTGGATTCCTTATTATGTAGATGTGCTTCTCTTCGTCATCAGATTCTGCTCCCTAAACAGAAAATTGATTAACCTGTTTCACAAATATTATTTTTGAACAACTCTGGTTGCTGACTCAAGCGTGATATTAGCTTTTCCAGAGATACTTGTTAATTTTATACAGAAGCTGTCTATGACAAGAATGATTCCAATGAATGTGTTATTGACTAGTATTATTGACACAGTTATGAAAAACCAAAGACATACACAAATAACCTCTGCTCAACAGTAGCAGTGAAAAATAAATAGTTTGTGACTGCTGCAGTCGGCATGTTTGCTTTAAATTTTAAAACATTATTCAAACACTGCCCAACATTTTGTTGCATTTCGGGCGGCGTACAGCCTCCCCTGGGCTTTCTTCTAGGATGTATCCATACAAAAACAAGAAACAAGCAATAGCAACCACTGATGCCATGCTGTATGGCCAGCTTATCTTTCAGTCTGAATCAACCTTCTTATTTTCAACAAAGGGTTGCAGCTATTTTAGAGACACAACTTTCATTTGCAGTTTTTTAGTTTGTTTTCTTCTAATGGTTCGCTGAGGCTCGTTATTTTACTGCTCTGTGTGATAAAAGCTAACACTGAGAATACATCTGGAGCCAACAGTATAACAACCCACACATCACACACGTCATACATGCCGCAAGCAAATACACATGGAAAGAGAGAAACAGACAGACATGCACACGCAGACAGAGAGACACATACGGACACCTAGTTGCTGGTTTGTACACAGGCTCAGGAAAGCTAATTGCTAGTGTTTCAATGAACAGTGGAGCAAGGTTTAATGGTGTAATGGTGGGAAGGCCAAGACCTCCGAGCTGGATGAAAGGGCTGCCAGAGAGAGAGAGAGAGAGAGAGACAGAGAGAGAGAGACAGAGAGAGAGAGAGAGAGACTGACGAAGAGACAGAAGAAGAGACAGAGACATGGAGAAAGGAAGAGAGAGAGAGAGAGAGACAGAGAGAGACAGACGAAGAGACAGAAGAAGAGACAGAGAGAGATGCAGAGAGAGAGAGAGACAGAGAGACAGAGAAAGAGAGACAGAGACATGGAGAGAGGCAGAGACAGACAGAAAAAGCGACAGAGACATGGAGAGAGGCAGAGAGAGAGAGAGAGACAGCGAGAGACAGAAAAAGCGACAGAGAGAGACAGAGAGAGAAAGAGAGAGAGAAAGAAAGAGAGCATGCAGGAGTGTGGTGTCGGGGGAACAGTCAACACCACAAGGCCAATACACAGAACTTAACAAGCCCCCCGCCCACAGCAACCGCATTATGAGCATGAGCATCTAAACCGTGTTCAAAATGTTCACTAAACCATTTTGCTGACTGCTCTAGAATCTTAAAGCGGGACAGTAAAGTCAAACCTGGAAATTCATGTGGAGAGCAGAATTAAGCAGAACATTAGTAACTTCGCCTAACAGTCTCTAAGCTGACAGTACTGGTACTCCACTAACATTATACAGTGTGTTAGTTAGAATTGGGAGCAGGCCGTTTGGTTCAGGGTCACTGTGCTCTAATGACTCAGTGGTGCGTGTTACAGTCTGTCCCTCAGTAGAAACATCCCATTCCTTTATAGTGATTGGCCTTGATCCAAGCTTATTCAGCCACAAGACACTTTAATTATTTCCCAATGAGAAAGATGTCCACTAATTTAATATGACTGAAGTTGCATACTCAGAAAGTACAGTTAAGGAGAAAGTTAAGACTAGATATCGTCCATGTGTAGGTGGTGGCAGTGCGTACATGACAGGTTTAAATATCTATGACATTAGGTATCCTCTCTGCTGCCATTGCTGTAGGTCAGAACAGAGAAGGACTTTTCTCTCACATTAATTCTGGATCTCACACTTGCAGATCACACACACACACACACACAAGTTGCCTGAGATGACCTATAGACCACATTTTCAGACACAAGGGCACAAACAAACTGCTGCCAATTCCCAAAGCAGACAGTGATGCACACACACAAACACACACACAAACACACACACACACACACACAGTCTATTTTAATCAAAGGCTAAACAAAAGGTAATTGATTGCAGCCGTCTTTCAACCTGCTTGACCCTTGTTAGCCGGAATACCAATGTTTTTTGTTTTCTCCTTACCTGGAGTAGGCTGTTTATCAGTGCAGGCTGTCAAGAGTTACTATAGACATACCCACACTAATACAGACACCACTAAGACTAAAACAGCCTCAGATATCAGGCCCGGACATGATCTACAACGTGGCCCCCCTCAATTAGACAAACAAAGTGGGTATTTCACTTCTAATGAGGTTAACTTCCTCTTTGTCGACCCTACAGACGTTCTGTTTTTGTTCATGCATTGCAATGAAGGGATGCCACAGATAGCCATATTTTCAAGTTCCATTAAGACAATAAAACTAAGTTGTTTGTTGCAGGGTGTCTGGCCTACAAGAAGGCGTTGTTAGTGGTCATCTGTGACTTTCATTGGCTTTGTGAGATCAGATTTAATCACAGTAATATCCTCCAGAGTGTGCAATCTAAAACGGATATCTGAACTAAGTGGAAAACAGAGGGTTCTTTCCATGAACGACACATTGTTTGTCACTAAATACTTTTTACAAATGCTTTCTAAAACCTGATTGTATAGGAAATTGAATTAAAAGTCAATACAAGTGTAATCTGTAATGAATATAATGTGAGATGAAGTGTTGGTTTCAAGTGCAGGTTGCAAGCAAGTGTTTATTTAGTAACCTACTGGAGGGGGAGGCTGGTTACCTGGTCCAATGGCGGGAAAAGGTCATACACAGGGAATGAACAAAGGTCAGGCAAAAGGTCATTCACAGGGAATGAACAAAGGACAGGCAAAAGGTCATACACAGGGAATGAACAAAGCTCAGGCAAAAGTACAGGAGGGTCGGGATAGAGGTGTCGTCAGAAAACCGATTTGAGTATCAAACTAGAGGCAACAGCTATTGGTACAGGTAAGGATGGAATAAACCACATACTTCATAAAGGCTTTTAAAGTTGCGACAGCACAAACAATACCTCACAACGACAATAAGAACAAGAATTGAACTAAATAGGCAAAACATGATGGCAACAGGTGGCACAGAAAACAGGTGAACCAAATGAAGGTAATAAGAATGGTTAAAAATAATAATCAATCAATCCAGTTTATAAATAAGCACAGAGATACAAAACTGGATCTAGACACAGAACTACAAAAACTAGAATCAGTAACCATAAAACACAGAAATAACAGATTCCAAACAAAAAAACAAAAAAAGGAAATACAGGACCTTACATAATCAAGTATTTTTTAGAATAGTTTTTGTCTACAGGGGTTTTCCAATACCAATTTAGATTAGGTTCTATTCTAATTAGTTGGGGCATTGATCAAAAGGAGCAAAAACCATTGAGGTTGTTTATAGTGGTTTTGCCTGTTTGGAATGAACAGTGTTTTGGAAGGAACAGTGCAGGGTGTAGAATGACTAGGAGCCATGCGCATGGTGGAACAGATACCTTGGGCTTGATGAATGGCCTGTCATCTCCAATTGTTGCTAAACCTCTGTCTCCTTCACGCCAAAATAATCCCCTGGTATCTCTTGGGTACACTGGCACGTGACTAGGGTCATGGGGCATGTGAATATGGTAATGAGCGGAATAAAAGGAAGAAGTAGGAAACGAGAGGAACTAGGAATGTGATATGATATCCAATCTGGGATGTTACGGTGCATTCTGAAGAAAAGGTCTATTTTTCTAACAATGGTCCCTGGTTGTGTGAAAGACTTGACTCTGCCTCTCTCCTCTCAGGTGAAGGTGGAATGCAGTGTCGTGATTCAATTTAGCCCACAGAGACAGACGGGAAGTGTGGTAATAAGGCCCAGTTCTCAGGGCAGCCTCAGCCAGTCGAAAGGCGATTTCTACGACCCGCTGTTTGGAAGGAACACACCAAGGACCTCCTGAGCTCTGGAACACAGGCACTGCACCCATCTGACTCATTACTGTGGAACACCAGCTCAGTGGGCACTCCACACTGCCGGCAGAGTAAACCGCAACCTTTTTATACTTCTTGAAAAATACATGTTAATTTATGGATTATGTCCTTCTTATGCCCTCTTTCCTGCTCTCCCTCCCTCCCACACATTTTGTTCCACTCTATCTGTTTCTCTCCTCTCCTCCCTGTGTCCTACCCTCCAAAACACAATTTGTTGGTAACATTAGCTAGAAATTAATGTTGCCACAAACTTCTAGAAAGAAATGATACGGTATTTCAGAAACCTGTAGCTCTGTTGAACTACTAAAGCCCCAGAGGTCCGATTGTCTCACATGTGATACAGCAGGGCATCATCATCTCCTATGTAAATGATATAGGTGCGTGTGTGTTTGTGGTTAAGGCATCCGTTTCCATTTTTTACTGTCTGTCTGACTGCTGCATTAATGTATTGCATTGCATAGGGCCTGTAGAATGCGCTGCTTGACTAAGTCACAGAAACATCTGAAGTCCATTAACTGTGTGAGTTACCTAGGAGCAAGTTGCATATTCCAAAAGGACACCATCTAGGGAACAGACTCATCTTCTTGGCAGTAGCTTTACATAACTATGTGGTCAGGGTTGCCAGCCATAGCCCCCGTCTGCCATATTTACAATGATTTACTATAAGACATTGGCACAGTCAACACTTGCTAAAAATACTTTATCATTATGTTGAGTTGTGTTTCTCATATGTTTAAGCAGATGGGTCATTATTGCTTGGTGGTCAGTTGAGACTGACATAAGACATTGCTTAGTCTTACCTATTTGGTTTCCTCTCTACTTCTGCTAATTATCAAACATGTACTGAACCGAGCTAGACATAAACATTTAGAGCATTCATATCATATCATGCCAGAGCTTTGTCCTGAATGCCTACATGGTATGACGATCAGTAAGTCAGCTTCCAGTGAAACAGCACATGCTGTAGTACTGTAGCTCATCTACAGCTAATCATATCCAAATCACTAGACCAGGGGTGTCCAAACCATTCCACTGAGGGCCGTGTGTCTGCGGGTTTTTGGTTTTTCCTATGATTTGGTTCCCAATTCATACCTAAACAACCAGGTGAAGGTAGAAACTAACCAATTAGTAAACGAATTAGTCAATCAAATACAAGGAGAGAGCGAAAACCTGCAGACACTCGGCCCTCCGTGGAATAGTTTGGACACCCGTGCACTAGACTATGATTTATTCCTATTAATAAACATGTTAATTGCATTTAACAACATATCCAGTTTGTCTCATAATGAACATTTGTTGCCCCATAAAGTACACTTCCCCTCCGTGGCACATAGGGATTATGCATTAGTTAATTTATATTACCAGTAAACCACGTAGGGATTATGCATTAGTTAATTTATATTACCAGTAAACCACATAGGGATTATGCATTAGTTCATTTATATTACAAGTAAACCACATAGGGATTATGCATTTGTTCATTTATACTACCAGTAAATCACATAGGGATTATGCATTAGTTCATTTATATTACCAGTAAACCATGTAGGGATTATGTATTAGTTCATTTATATTACCAGTAAACCACATAGGGATTATGCATTAGTTCATTTATACTACCAGTAAATCACATAGGGATTATGCATTAGTTCATTTATACTACCAGTAAACCACATAGGGTAAGGGTGTGACAAAAGTGGGTATAACAAGCTGACTGGACAGAAAGAAGGCAGGGAAGGTACAAAGAGAGGTAGGACATGAGTGAGGACGGTACAGTGGGACAGAGGCGATTGGCGAGAGGAAAGGCAGGAGAGAAGGGTTAAGTGGAATAGAGAGGTTGGCAAAGCGGAGGAGCAGGAGAAAGAATGGTAAAGTGGGACAGAGAGGTAGGGAGAAAGGAAGTGCCGGAGAGAAAAGGAATTCAACTAACTCTGCACATCTGGAATTGTGCAGTTTCTCCTATTTTTCCTTGCAGATCATCAAGCTCTGTCAGAGTGTATGTGAAGTGTAGGTAAACTGCAATCTTCAGGTCTCCCCACAGTTGCTGAAGGGGTTCAAATCCAGTGGCTAGGCCACTCGTGGGCATTCACAGACTTTTCCTGAAGCCACAGGTGCTGTTATGCTGAAACATAAATCTGCAGTCCTGTACAATACAGATCACATTTTCTTCAAGGAGCTCTTTTTGTTTTGTTCTGTTCCATCATTCCCTTTAATCCTGACCAGTCTCCCAGCCCCTGGCGCTGAGAAGCATCCCCATAGCAAGATGCTCCCACCACCATGCATAACCATTAGGAGGTTATTATCCAGGTGAGGAGCGGTCCTTTGTTTTGCCACACATAGTTTGATTTTTGTCTCATGAGACCAGATCATTTCTTCACTAAAGCTCTCAGTGTCCTTCAGGCATGAAGTCAAATAACTTTTACTCAGGATTGGCTTCCATATAGCCATTCTACCATAAAAACCTGATTGACGAAGTGCTGCAGAAATGGTCACCCTCCTGACAGGTTCTCTCCTCTCTGCTGAGAGATTCTGAAGCTCTGTTAGAATGTTTGTTTTGTTCCTTGTTACCTTTCCTGATCAAGGCCATTCTCATCTGGTTACTTAGTTTGGACAGACGGCCAGCTCTAAGAAAATGTCTTCCATTTCACAATGATCGACCATGGTCCACTACCGGAACTATTTTAACACCTTCCCTAAATCCTGCCTCAACACAATTCTATCTCGGAGGTCTATAGAAAGTTTCTTAGACTTCATGGCTTAGTTTCTGCTCCGATATGCACTGTGAAGCATAGGACCATACAAAGACAGGTGTGTGCCCTTACATTACATTTACCACACGTGCACTCCAATTAGGTTCTAGTGACATCTACAGGATGCATCTCAGCTCAATTTGGAATGACTGTCATGGCAAAGGTTCAGAATACTTATGTACCTGACATATTTCAGTATTGGTTTTTCAATAAATCGGCACATAGATTTAAAAACATGTTTCTTGCTTTGTCATTGAAGCCACCTGACACACAAGAAAACGTCCTCAAGCTCAAAAGTGATATAAAGGAATTCCACCTTAAATGCACCGTCACCAAATCTGGCAACCGCTGAAGACACCTCTGTCACTACACCCCCTTCTTTTACTACCACAAAAGGTAGCTTGTCAGATCCTCATTATCCCACCTCAGCAACATTGACAGTCAGGTCCTCCCTTTCCCATCCTGCCAGTAAAACCTCATACAGGCGTTATTATCCTGCCGTCTCGACTACTGCAACTCATTACCCCCCGAGATCGACTCAACATCCCTATATGTGCTCCAAATTCTTAAAAACCTGGCAGCCAGACTTCTCACCCACACTACGCTCTGGCAGCACATCACCCCTGTCATCCGTGAACTCCACTGGCACCCACACACGGATTTTAAGAACTTCCCACAAAGCCTCCTTCCACCTTTGTCAGTCTTACCTGTTCGGACCTACTTCTGCCGCAGCGACCCACACATGCCCTCCGTTGCATCCCGGTGGGCCACCTTGTCAACCCCATGTCTAAGCTCCAGCGCTGCCATGGCCGCTTCTGGATTTTCAACACTTTTGTAATAACAGATGAATCAGCCCCCCGCCTCGAGGCGTTGTGCCTCCTCTCAACTTATTCCACAGATCGGCTGGCCGGAATACATTTAATCTGTTGTTGTTGCATTAACAATGTTAGTATTAACAAAGACCCCGTTTGAAAACCCCTGCTTATTTTGTCAAAGAAGGGTGTCTGGAAGGGACAAGTACGTGTGTTTGTGTGTGTGTGTGTGTGTGTGTGTATGTGTCAACCTGAAGGACTTGTGTAATCACTATAAAAGCTCAGCTCCCCTGGAGATAGATTTGGAGGGCGAGCATCTCCACAGAATGACAATGAGGAAGAGACCTTTGAACAGCAGCTGGCTATGTGTGACAGAGAGACAGATGAAGGGAGAGAAAATAGAGAGAAACAGAGGGAGAGATCAAACCACCACATCACACCTGCTCACACCTGTTCGGTCTTCCATAAGAGAGTCTAAGGATGTGTGTGTGTGTGGAGCGAGACACTCCATCATATAACAGTCATCACAGGTGGTCTCTGCCTTTTGCTTCTCCTTCCATTAGCCTCCTTTACTCTCATTTTACTTTCTCCCAAACGTCTGAATCCCTGTTAGCCCTTCATCTCTCTTTTCTCTTTCTGTATCTTCCCTTTTCTTCTTACAACTCTATCTATGCCTCGTTATTTCTCTGCCAACACATAGCAAGGTAACCAAGCACTTTTTTCTTTTTGCTATCTTAGGGACACAGGAGGCTCTAATGTTTGTTGCCAAGGAGTCACGACTTGGAGGTCGTCACAGGAACACAAGTGGCTTTAACAGGCAGAATCAGCATTAAATCAGAATCTTAAGCTGATTCAACATCAGACCACATATAGTGGTTTATATCTTACTTTGTTAAGCTAAAATTAAATAGTGGTGGTGGGGGGAAAACGGTAAATCTGGAAATAAGTCAATAGTGATTCTGGAAATAAAGTGCCTTCATGGGTGCTACATTCACAAACAGAAAAAATTACTAAAACAAAAACATATATATTCATTAAAACAAATTGACAATTTGATGTGTAGTAAAAAAAATAGGCACCATTATTTGGCAAAGGGCATTTGCATGCAGCTTTAGAAAAATAAGCATCAAGCATCTTTTCATTGTTGAAACTTTAATGAATGTTATAGAGCTTGAGCTTGGGAGTCATTTAGGTGATTTTCAAGTGGCATGACGAGTAGAAAATGAAAAAAAATATCCATTCCACTGGATGACAACAGCTGAGTTGATAATTCTACTTTGAGCTATGAATGTTTTCAGGACAGGAAGATGTAATTTTTTTGCAATTGATTTTTGAAAACTTCTCACTCCTCTTCTATGGAAGACCTGAAGCCCAAGGCAAAAAATGGCCCGGAGACTAAGTGTATCTCACTGAAATACTTAGTATCTTGTTTGAATTTAGTATCTATTTTTTACGAGATACTCAGTCATTCAAACAAGACAAACTTAGTCTCTGGGCCTTTTTTGCCTTGGGCTTCATGGCTTCCATACTCCTACACTGTAGCAATTGAAGAAAATGGATTGCTCCTATGGACAGGGATTTCTTATAATCACCAGTTCCAAAATTCACCAAAAAGTCTGCCCTCCTAGGCTATTCACAAATGGCAGCGAGGAAAACTCATCAGTCACCACACCAAAACTGGTTTCCGCTCCTATCACTTAAAAACAAGAAAAGGCCAGTGCAGTGTGCAGACAATCACCGACCCATGACAAATGATGAGTGAGATAATATGACCCGGTCTATGAAATCCCAGTTCATATTGCATGCTTCTGGTGGCAGGGGAAAAGAACTAAGAATGTGTCCACGGATCCGTTCATGGTTATATGCTGGTGGAGGGGAATATTTCCCTGGAACACTCTGGTCTGAACATTGTGGCTGACTAGATTCCTTCCTTCATCTTTTCAGATTCCTTAAGTAGTCTGTGCAGTCCAACCCAGTAGAGAAACTGTATATGGGATGGCACTGAATGGCCTGCGTGTTTTCAGGGACGGCACGGAACAGCCTGCGAGTTCTCAGGGATGTCATGGAATGGACTGCATGTTCTCAGGGATGGCACTGAATGGCCTGCATGTACTCAGGGATTGCACTGAATGGCCTGCATGTTCTCAGGGACGGCACGGAATGGCCTGCATGTTCTCAGGGACGGCACGGAATGGCCTGCGTGTTCTCAGGGACGGCACGGAATGGCCTGCGTGTTCTCAGGGACGGCACGGAATGGCCTGCATGTTCTCAGGGATGGCACGGAATGGCCTGCGTGTTCTCAGGGACGGCACGGAACAGCCTGCCTGTTCTCAGCAGCATCAATATACACGATCCAGTCTGCAGGGACTGTGGGAAAGCATTATGTCCACATGTCCATCCAGGTTCCCATACATTTCAATTTAGCTATGCTGATTGCACCAACTATTTCGGATCATCTGAGTAGACCAGAGAGACCTTGTTTTTTTATAGCCTGCATCTAACCAGCAGTGGGTGAATAAACAGCGTGTGGCTGGGGTATCAAGGGTCCATTATAATGCACCAGGCTGGATGGTTGGATGGAAGCACAGGTCCAGTGATAGATAGAGCTGTCCTTACAACCCGCTGGAGGGAACTGCATGGCCAATGAGTAGGTAGCTGTTGAATAATAAATGGAAGGCAGGTACAAGACAGCCTATGTTTTGCTGGCTAACATTATATGACTCTCTGTCTACAGGATTACTAAGGAGCAAGCCCCTGATTATAAGAGTGTCTATTCATTTCATTCACTAATTAGCATAGCCAGACAGGAGTCCTGAGCGGTCATTGGTCAGCAACATATCAGCTGACGCCTGGGACCGCGCCTATCACAATATCGTATGTCATGCTGACTACTGTATTTAATTGTCAGGTTACTCATTCAGTCTGATTTTCGCTGGTCATACGCGCAAAACCTGAAGCCAAGACCTGTATAAAATTATTGTTGTACATGTTTCTGATAAATGGCAGCATACAGTTAGGTCCGGAAATAGGTCTAATAAATGGTTTGACTAAAATGTGTTGTTCCGTGTTTGAAATTAGGAATAGTTAGTCCAAAATTCATATTTTTCTAAACGTCCATTTCAAGAGAGATATTCCTGAAGGCACATGGAGAAATGTTGTCAAATAATCCATTATTCAGCTCTGTCAAAGTCTGTAATTACCGTTATTAACATCGTCCAAATTCATGAATGGAAACAGTTTGTACCGCTATCGCAAAGCTGCATTGCAATTTGATGCCAGCAACACATTTAAAAAAGTTTCACATTTTCCACTGTGTTGCAACACCTCTTCTTTTAACAACACTCTGTATGCGTTTGGGACCTAAGGGGACCAACTGCTGTAGTTTTGAATGTGAAATGTAGTCCCATTCTTGCTTGATATAGGATTTCAGCTGCTCTAAAGTTTGGGGTCTCCTTTGTTGTATTTTCCGTTTCATAATGCACCAATGTTTTCAATGGGTGAAAGGTCTGGACGGCAGACAGGCCAGATAAGCACCCAGACTATTTTACTATGAAGCCATGCTGTTGCAATACGTGCAGAATGTAGTTTGGCATTGTCTTGTCGAAATAAGAAAGGTCCTCCCTGAAAAAGACATCATCTGGATGGCACCATACAGTTAGGTCCGGAAATAATAATTATTATTATTATTTTGTCTGTAGCAGCAGGATGAATTCTGAAGTGTAAAAGGATATACTGTCTGTTCAGATTGATTGGACAGCATTTCACTTTACAGATGAACAATGACACAACATACTAAAACATAAAAGTGGAAGTGGAATATTCGGCAATGGCCGAGTCAATAATCTGATCTCAACCTGATCAAGCATGCATTTCTCTTGCTGAAGACAAAACTTAAAACAGAAAGACCCATAAACAAACAACAACTAAAGACAGCTGTAAAGACCTGGGAAAGCATCACAAAGGAGGAAACGCACCGTTTGGTGATGTCCATGCATTCCAGACTTCAAACAGTCATTGCCTGCTAAGGATTCTCGACAAAGTATTAAAAATTAACACTGTATTTATGATTGTGTTAATTTGTCCAATTACATTTGAGCCCCTGAAATAATGGCACTGGGTTTGGAAGTGGTTGCAAACTTTAAACTCTTCATCATTTTTGTTCAACCCTTGAATTAAAGCTGAAACTCTGCACAACTGCATCTCAGTTGTTGTATTTCAAATCCATTGTGGTGGTATACAGAGCAGAAATTATGAAAACGATGTGCAAATATTTCCGGGCCTAACTATGATTCTTCTTTGCATTATTTAGTTTTAATTTGTATTTGTGGATGCAGCGACATACTGTGTTTACAGAAAATGGTTTTCAGAAGTGTTCCTGAGCCCATGCAGGCCCCAAGATTACGGCCCCAAGAATACGGCCATCCAATATTGTTTTTTGGCCTTGGTCCTTGCATACAGATATTTTTCCAGATTATATGAATCTTTTAATGATATTATGTACTGGTTAATGAGATTCCCAAAAGCTTTTCTTTACGTTGAGAAATGTTATTCTTAAATTGTTGCCCACGTAGTCTTTCACAGAGTGGTGAACCCCTCCCCATTTTCACTTCTGACACACCCATCCTCTTTGGAATGATATTTTAATGCCCAATCATGTTACTGACATGATGCATATTTACCTAATTAGTTGTGATATGTCTAACCAGGTTTAGGTTTTTAGTATTACACACCTTTTCCAGTCTTTTGTTGCCCCTGTCCCAAATATTTTTTAAACGTGTTGCTAGCACCAAATTCCCATTTTTCTAGAAACAATAACGTGTCACTTTCAACATTTGAAATGTTGTCTTTGTACTATTGTCTATTTAATATAGGGTTTAAGTGATTTGCACATCATTGCATTCAGTCCCAAATTTTTGGGAAACATGGTACTGTAGCTAGGTTCAGTCAAGCTTACTGAAGGCCACCTGGAGTATCAACACAGAAAAAGTAAATGGTGAATGTTCTCCACAGCAGTCCATGGACATCCACTGTTAATAGTCACTTATTCAGTCACATCCAAGGGAAGGGAGAGAGCAGAACCAGTTCAGGTTAAATCCAGGTTAAAATCATTGACAGTATGTTTGTGTACACCATGTTTTTTTCTACATTAATTAATGAGAATTCATTCCTACAAACCAGTTGCTAAGATTTGGGTTTGTGCTAGCTAGGATGATAAAGTTTCTTTCTCTGCATCCCATCTGAATGAGACTGGATTCACCAAGAGACATGCTATTCAGCTGTGAAACTGCCCTAATTACTGTACGTAATGTTATTACACATTTTATTGGCATCCATTTTAGTAACATATATACAGCAAAGATAATTATATTTATAAGTTCAAAAACCCAATTCAAGACACCTCTCTTACTGTAGTAAGAGTCATGTAAGGCCTATGACACACATTCCTCTTTTCAGCAATGAACAAGAAGGCAAATGGTTACAGTGTCTTGCTCAGGGAGGAATTTGTACATTCTTGGGTAAAGATAGAACCCTCCAGGTTTCTTTGCCTTCATTGGGTATATTTTATTGATCCTTTATAAGGGTTCTTTCAGGGTTCAACTTCTACAACTCTATATAGGTCTAAAAAAACAAACTAACACACTCATTACAGCTGTATCTCAATACACAGACTAACAGTCTTTATCTTAATGCATAGGGATGATATCTTCCCTCTGACCTTATCCATTACCACCTCACTGACTTGATATAATTAAAACCTTTCTATGGTCTGGATAAATTACAAAGAAAACACATCAAACACTACAAGGGGATAAGCACCAGATTGTCTTAGGCTTGTTCCATGTAATTCAAGTGATCACTTGTTGACCACTGCCCTTAAACTTGATTTAAACTCTACGTACATATTTGCTCAGGTTACACATCAATATTAAAATAACACTTGTCAAGATAGACCCCTATTGCAAACCCCACCCTACCAAACTATTGGTTTATCCCCCCCAAATAAATTTAGTCCTTATATATAATTCCTTGAGAGGACAAACACCTTCTAAACAATGCAATTCAGCATGGTCTGGTACCTAACTGAAATTTTATTTGAATTTACCTTTTACCTTTAGTTAACCACCACAAAGTGGGTCATTGGCCCAAGAATGCCCAGTTTTTTATTTCCGGTCATGAAGACAAGGAGACAAGAATGTCTCAAGGTAAAGTGAGGCTTTCACCACCACATATCTGCTTTCACCACCACATATCTGCTAAATCTTCTGTCTTGAAAGGTTTTGATCACATCATAAAGGGATGTGCTCTAAATGTGATTGAAATGGACTCCGATCTTCCAAGATTCCAGTAGGGGTGGAGCTCGATATTGTCCCCATGTCACACCCACCTCAGTCTCAGCACAGCCGTCTGACAGATTTGCCACCATTTCTACATTGTTCAAAGTCCGACTTTAATCTTTTTTCCACAGACGTTTTTCCAATGTGGCACTATTCTTTAGAGTGATCTGATTATCATAAGTCACAAATGATACTGGCTTTGCTTTGAGCACAGCGTCATACCTATTAGCTTCCATTGGCTGGTCCATTCCCTGTCCCCCCAAGAGGGCCAGTACTGGGTAGATGTGGCGTTCCTATTCAAAGCAACACAGATTAAGGCTAATTGCGAATGTATTATCTACATGAGATATATGGATACTAGTTCAAACCAGGCTGGCTTGGCTCAGTCATTAGCCTGTCCAAAGAGCTTTGTGACGCTGGTATCAGGGAGAAGGAGGAGTCTCTCTGAAGGCTGAGATGGAGAATGAGGAGACACACACTCCTCTGTGACCTTGCTGAGAGATAGGAAGACGATGTACTGAGATGGGAAGTAATTAAAATCCTTGCCAAGCGATGGAAGAATCACATACCCCCACGCACAAACACACACACACACACACACACACACACAAACACACGTGATGGCGTATATTTTAGCACCCGTCTGCGTTGCCATTTCTATACGACAGACAATAAGCCACAGAAAAAAGCCACATAATAAATAAAACCTTTTTATTGAACCTCCATTTGACTTCCAAGGGTGACTGAATATATTTTGCCAATTCAGTTTGTTATATATCATATGCTTCGTTTTTGACTGTCACTGTAGGCTAGAGACAGTACACCTTTTGACTGTTAACGACAGTGAAGAAGTGGGGCCTTGGGAGCTGAAAGAGAATGGGCTTTCCTTGTAATATACAGCCTCTCTGCCTTAATGTGCTGACTGGTGCATTTCAGCCTATCCCTATAGAGCTGTGTTTGTGCTGAAGGATAACAGCCCAAGACACTTGAATACTTCAGAGTGAAAGAAATAAGCCTGAACTCGGATATGTCCATCATAGCAATTACACAAATGAGGAAAAAGTATTTTTGACTGCCCGAAAACAATTGTGCTCAAAGGTTTGCGAACCCTTGGAGAATAAGTAATATGTGTCCCATTTGCACAGAAAACATGAGTAAGTGAGCAAAATGCTTCCAGATCATGCAAAGTCTTTGGTTGTCTTGCATGACCCGCACGTTTGAGATCTCCCCAGAGTGGCTCAATGATAATAAGGTAAGGACAGACTGTGATGGCCACTTCAGAATTTTGATCTTTTTCTGTTGTAACCACTGGACTGTCAACTTGGCCTTGTGCTTAGGGTGATTGTCGTGCTGGCAAGTCCAAGACAGTCCCATGCACAGATTTTGTACAGAAGAATCATGTTTTTCATTGGATCCCGAAAAATTCTTCTTGCAGTTTTGGCTGACATTTTTCTTGATCTCCCTGTTCTTAGCTTGGTATCAGGAGATCCCTGAAATGTTCACTTTTAAATAAGTGATTGAACAGTACTGACTGGCATTTGCAAGGATTTGGATACCTTTTTGTATCCTTTTCCATCTATATAAAGGTCTTTTGACAGCTCTTTTCTGCTCCCCATTGCTCCGTATCTTGCCTGCTCTGTGCATCCAGGTGAGAGCTAACAAACACAATTGACTATTTATACACAGCCATTACTTGCAATTTAAAAGCCACAGGTGTGGGAAATTCACCTTTTATTGCCATTTTCACCTGGGTGTGTGTCAATTTGTCTGTCTATAAGAAAGACAAACATTCAAGGGTATGTAAACTTTAGATCAGAGCCATTTGGGTGGTTTCTATAATAATTATGATTGTAAAAGCAGCCAAACACCTTTGTGATAATGAATGGCTTGAAATGATCACTATGCTTAAATAAAAGACAGTTTTGTTGCATGAACAGTCATATTTAAAAAATCAATGCCTACATTTCACAATTTCTGTAAGGGTATGCAAACTTATAAGCACAACTGTATATGCACATGATATATTTAAGCTTTTATTGAATATAAAACATAATTTTGCTTTTTAATTAAGGGGTATTTGTGTTAACTGAGGGCAAGAAATACAAATAACCAATAATGAATTCAGTCGATATCACAACAAAATATGGAAAAAGTAGAGGAGAAAAAAACACTTTCCAAATGCACTCTATGTTAAATGACTTGCAAATGTTGGCCCATCGAGTCAAAACATGACTGACTCAACTTTGTTTCCAGATCAGTTTAAGTGAATAAATCAATGTTATGATGTTGAATATAGTACAGAAGCCCTTAACCATAACATTAATAAAAAATGTTTGGTGCTGCATCTTTAAGTTTATAATTTTGAGATGGTATCTCGTTATAATGAAAAATAATTAAGATTTAGTTTCTTAATGTCTATCTCGTTTTAATGTGATAGTATCTTGTGAGGTACCATCTTGTTATAACAAGATACTATATCATTATAATAAGATATTATCTCAAAATGATGTGTTAATGTTAGAGATACAGCACCAAAAAATATGTTTTACCATGTAGGGTTTCCATAATATTCAATAAAATAAACAAGGGATTTTCACATTGTTCCCCGACAAAGTTTATCCTAAATCCAATGGCATGGTGACATTTTGTTGTTGATTTAATGTTGACTTCACAAATGGTGACAACTCAACTAAATGAAAATATAAAATATAAACTAGCAGTTTTTTTATGCCCAGTAGAATGAGATGCAGACCAGTCAGCACGCTCCCGCTAACAACTTTGTCTTTGTTCATCATATACATAAGTATAAAATAAGATGTTAGTAGAAGATCCTAAAACATTCAGTGACATACCTACAGACAATCAGAATGGAGAAAAATACTTCCTAACTGCAATATTTCGCCAGTTCCTAAATATGCACACTCTTAACAATATCATCAACAGAAATGATGCAACTCCATTTAAATGATGTACATGTCAAATGTTCATGGATAGAGTTGTGCTTTTGCGTAACTAACATAAGACGCCGCCAAAAGAAGTAAACCTTGGGAAGGACTAAACTTAATTTTGGATTGACCCTTGTGCAACCTACATACTCCCAGACTGCGTGAATGTCATTTGAACCACCAGTTATAAAAGCATTTGCTTTGTCTGAGTCATGGATCAGAGATCAGAGACTAAAGTTTGAGAGAGGGAATGTATGGCATAGAGAAATGGAGAGAGGGGTGGTTTCAGAAAGCAGGAGACAGAAATTGCTCTGCACAGTGACACAACAGTTTTCTAAATTACTGACTGTGCTTAATTTAGCAGTGAGCAAGAAAATCCCCTGTTAAATGCCTTTGATGTAGTGTCCAGGAAATGATAAGACTTGGATATGCATCAGTTATTCTTCACAAAACGTTCTTTTTTTGTTTACCTCCGGTTACACTCGACAGCCTTGCCTTTATAGCTGATTAATACCAGTTGTTTTCTGTGACCAAACAATCATGCTCTGAATCCCAATGACCCACTCTCATTACAATTATTCCTTTAATTGCAATTTCAGTTTGGTTTGGAGTTTGGTTTGGTTATCAAGTAAATCCCAAACTCCCAAGACGGGGCCAGGAGTCTCCCATATTTAAATAGCTGAAAATTGAATTGTTTATTTTGCTTACCAGACAGCTAGGCCATTAATCTCACTGTAGGACAGCAGTGGACCAAGACTAAGAGCTTATTGACCAGAAAGTTGCCATATTGGATAATACCTCATAGCTTATATGATGACCACTAAACAGGACTATTATCGATACATTTGTGACAAATTAATCCAATTAAGAAAGCAAATCAACCATTTTCTAAAAGACAAGAGATGCTAGCTCTAGTTTTCTGCATTCTTTAGCTGTTAGACAGTATGTATATTTAAATGCATATTATTTACATTAAAGTAATAATAGATATCAGTTGATCTCTATCACCCAGAGTCACTAGTTATCAGAGACATCTTGATTTGATGAAAAAGCCCAGGCCAAGTGCATGACTGAACATTCTGAATATTAATTTGAGTGTTTCTACTGTTGCATTGACGTTTACCGTCCCCGTCATGTTAACATTACATGTTATTCTTGTCATATTGTTCCAAGTAACATGATCTTTGTTTGATCATCAGCAGCTGTAGTCAGGTACTTAGTAAAACAGGCCCCATATTGCATTTGTTCTGATCTTTATTCTGTAAGACCTGACTGAGGTTTTCCATTTAAACTCTGTGGCTGCACAGGTTACAACCATATCTGCAGAGTAATTGTACAGTGTCCTCTACCACCTGTGACAAGAAAATCACTTTTATGAGAATGAAGCAGGTTACCCCAGGAGATTGTCATAGGGTGGGCTGGATTGTGTTTTCGGTGCCTTTGGAAAGTCTATGTAGAATTGTTGTAATATCAGAGATGTCCATAGTGTCTGAAAGTGTTTAACAACATTTATTCACCAGAAATATTTGGTGCATACAAAAGCCTATTTTAAACATGATGAATTTATATTGCTCAGTTGTAAATTCCTATTGCTGAATGGTTACACCCTAGCTAATTCATCATTCCTATTACAAGTGGGGTGTATACAATTATGATATGAGTATTTTTATATAAAATGTTATTTCACGATAATATAATATCATTTTTGATTGTGTTACCTGTTTTATCACCTGTTTGTTATTTAGTCCTCGTTAGATCCCTATTTAGTTTGTCTTTTTCTGTCAGCCCTTTGTCAGTCATTGTGGCGTTTGTCTGTCCCAGCCACCAGTCTGTGGTTTTCCCTGCCTGCCTGCCTACCTGTTTTCCTGACAGTTTTCTTTTTGTTCCTGCCCCAGTTTCCCCATTAAAGAAACCTTTCGTTGCGCTTCAAATCCGCACTTGGGCCTTGCTTCACCTCATCCCATGACAGAATGCATGAAACTCTGAGGCACTGACAACAAAATGTGGAGAGTAGAATTTCTACAGGCATTTTACAATTACTTTCCTATGACATTGCATTATTATAAACATAATCAATCTGATACAGTAAATATGTTTTATAGAACTCCTTATCTTTTACAAAAAAATATGTTGGGATGATGAAGCCCTCCAGGGGAAGTTCTATGCCTCATTGTCTTCTTTTACATGACTTGGAAAGCATATTTTAGTTTGTTTATCCTCAGAGCATTCCAGATGTATTCATTTATTTACTGGAGGTAACACGCCTATCCCTACTGCTCTATTGTGTGATATCCGAAACTGATGAAAACAATTACCCACACTTCGTCTCACCGTCATAATGAAGTGGCAGAGAGCTAATTACTGCATGACATTTTTCACATTTCCTCAATAACTCATAGACTAATAGTTAAATCCTTAACGACAAGTACAAACAGTGAAATTCTTATTTATGGGACATTTATCAAAAAAGTGAATGAAGATAAAATCTTAATAGGAAATACTCAAATATATACAGAAATCCAAGCTGCAATATCTACAAATAGATGCAGAATGATATGAATGACAATACAACATTTATTGACACGAAGTACCAGGACTGTTAGTATGAGGTTACCTACGAGCCTTGGCTGGGAAGCAAAAGTGTCAATTACTAATCTCAACTGTGTGGGTTTGTGTGTGTATGTGTTGGGGGGGGGGTGACAGTGGGTTTTTGACATTCAGTCGGGACTCACTGGCTGCAGATTTGTCAGACACACACAAACAAGTTCACATACACTATAACAGATACCCACCCCCAGCAAATACACTTTCCCAACCCTCAAAATGGCTGGTAATTTCACCAAACGATGCCCAGCAACAGCATTAGGGCTACGAGTCATTACAGAACTAACATCACCACGGAATATCAAGGAGATGAGAAACAGAGGGGTGATGATGATGAGAGGATGGAGTGAAGGAGAGAGGTCAGTAATGACGGCCTGCGAAGGAAGAGAGAGCTTCAAACTCATGAGGCATGAAGTACGCCAAGAGTCAACCCTCTCGATCGTTAAGAAAGGAACCGTGTGTGTTTAGAAAGGGACCATGACTGCACGTGTACATGTGTGGGCATTCCGACGTGTATTTTATGTGTGTGTGTGTGTGTGTGTGTGTGTGTGTGTGTGTGTGTGTGTGTGTGTGTGCGTCCGTGCGTGTGCGTGTGCGTGTGCGTGTGTGTGGTGAATATATGGCATGTATGTGATTGTACTGGGAAAGGATAATTATGTAAATACATCCCTTTGAAGTGAGAGTAGGATCATTGGGCTTCCAGCATCTGTCATCCTCTGTGTCTATTCCTCCTTATAAGGCAGACATGAAACAGCCAGAGGAGGGAGGGGGAAAGAGTTTTTTAATACCATGTGGCTCAGCGGAGCATGGAGCTTGCAATGCCAGGGTTGTGGGTTCAATTCCAATGGGGAACCAGTATGGGGTTAGAATTGTAAGAAGACATGCATCTGCTAAATTACTTACATGTAAAAAGGGGAGAGTGGGAATGAAAAAGAGAGAAGCGGGTAGAACGGCTTGAATAAGTAAAACCATGTCTTGGCAGAGTATGCATATGTTAATTGATTCCACATATACATATACCGAGGACATGTAAATTGAATGCTAATTCACCTGTCCAATGAAGCAAAGAAATGTGTTTATATTTTCATCTTAATTGTGAAAAGAGATAGAACAGCTCAGATAACTGAAACATGTTCTGTGGCTTTTAATGTGGACATTTTAAACAGTAGGTAGCATTCACAGTTTAACATACCAGAATTCTGAATACTTAAGTATATTAACATAAGCGTATTGGGGCTCTCTAGGCTTACACGCATACGAGCCATTGAGGCCTAAATTTAAAACATGTATTTTTCAGTCTAATACAGTCTAATAAATCAATTCACAGTATACTCCCTCACAATAAATCCAACATTTACTGTAGGCAAACATATCATCCAGGCTACCCTGGTTAGAGCGGAATGAGATTGGTAATAGCATTAACAAAAAAGTATAGGCTTGTAAAAGCACTGCCAACCAAAATTGCTTTCACAATGGACTTTATATAGAAATGTATGGGCATATCACAACACTTATTTATATCACTCAATGCATCAATGTATCATTCAGCTGTTGCCTCTCACTGTGTGACAGGCAGTACAGTGGATATAAAAAGTCTATAAACCCCTGTTAAAATGCCAGGTTTTCGTGATGTAAAAAAATGAGACAAAGATAAATCATGTCAGTACCTTTTTCCACCTTTAATGTGACCTTTAACGTGAACAATTCAATTGAAAAACAAACTGAAATCTTTGTATGGGAAAAATAAAAAATAAGTGTGCACGCCCTTACACTAATACTTTGTTGAAGCACCTTTAGCTATTATTACAGCACTCAGTGTTTTGGAGTAGGAGCCTATTAGCATGGCACATCTTGACGTGGCAATATTTGACCACTCTTTGCAAAAGCGCTCCTAATCTGTCAGATTGCGAGGACATCTCCTGTGCACAGCCTTCTTCAGATCACCCCACAGATGGTCAATTGGATTCAGGTCTGGGCCCTGGCTGGGCCATTCCATGCTTCTTCTGGTGAAGCCATGCTTTTGTGGATTTGGATGTGTGCTTTGGGTCATTGTCATGCTGAAAGGTAAACTTCCTCTTGCCTGATATTTGGAACTATTCATAATTCCCTCCACCCTGAATAAGGCCCCGGTTCCAACTGAAGACAAACAGCCCCAAAGCATGATGCTGCCAGCACCATGCTTCACTGTGGGTATGGTGTTCTTTGGGTGATTTGTAGTGTTGTTTGCCAGATTAACTTTCGGAATTATGGCCGAAAAGTTCAACTTTGGTTTCATCAGACCATAATGTGTTTTCCCATGTGCTTTTGGGAGACTTAATGTATGTTTTTGCAAATTTCAGCCAGGCTTGGGGGTTTTTCTTTGTAAGAAAAGGCTTCCGTCTTGCCACCCCACCCAAACGCAGCTCCTTTAATGTTGCTGTAGGCCTCTTGGAAGACTCACCAACCAGTTTTCTTCTCGTCTTTTCATCAATTTTGGATGGACTTTCAGTTCTTGGTAATGCCTCTGCTGTGCCATATTTTCTCCACTTGTTGATGACTGTCTTCATTGTGTTCCATGGTATATCTAACGCTTTGCAAATTCTTATATACCTTTCTCCTGACTGATATCTTTCAACAATGAGATCCCTCTGATGCTTTGGAAGCTCTCTGTGGACCATGGCGTTTGCTTTGAGATGCAACTAAGAAAATGTCAGGAAAATCCTAGTAGAACAGCTGGACTTTATTTATGATTAATCTGAATCACTTTAAATGATGGCAGGTTTAACATGAGTTTAACTGTGATAGGTTAGTTCTGAACACAGCCACATCCCCAGTTATAAGACGGTGTGCACGCTTATACAATCAGGTTATTTGAATTATTCCCCCTTGAAGATTTCAGTTTGTTTTTCAATTGAATTGTTCACATTATAGGTCACATTAAAAGAGGAAAAAGTTCTGACATGATTTATCTTTGTCTCATTCTTTTACATCAGAAAAACTTGGTATTTTAACAGGGGTGTGTAGACTTTTTTTTAATCCACTGTATATTGTTCAAACTCGGTATGTAGCCCCGCTACAAAGCACTGGGATCGAACAGTAGATACAAAATCAAAAACCAAATAAAACATTTGAATGAACATCAACATGTTTTGTCATATATGTGTAAAAATATTTCCCTGAAATCCCCTCTTTCTGTGCACTTTCCAGAAAGGAATGAAAGACAAAGGATAGAAACATGGTGGTGAGATTCTGTCAGCTTATTAATTATTGAAATATAAAATCACCATGTAAGCCTGTGAGCCACTCTGCACCAAGAGCATAGTTCCATGAGTTCTCTCCTAGACTCACAAATAGAAATGTTGGAGCGTATAGCATAAGCTGTATATTCAGTTTGCATAATAACACAGTTGACACTTAAAGACATTTACTCAACTTTTCAGTAAGTAAATGATGTACCAATACATCCCAGTAATCAAATGAATCACTGATCATAAGCTGGATGTGACTGGCCAATGTGATAGTGAGCTTAAGCCTATACCGAACATAATAAATTGCTCCCTGTCCTCTGGATGTGTAACAAACGCACAAAAAGTGGCAGTAATGAAGCCTATTTTAAAATGACCCAATCTAGTTTCGGACAAATTTAATAACTTACAACCAATATCAAACCTTTTTTGGAAATGAAAAAAAGCTGTTTCCCAGAAACTCACTTTCCTGAAGACAACAAAATACATATTTAGACACTCCTCTCTGGCTACCCTGATAAGAAACTAAATTAGACAAGTTGTTTCTTTCTTTCTATGCTTAATTTGCTTGTCAGTAAACATAGTCTATAGTCCATAATACATTTTCTCAGAAAGATTTAAGTTTTTTTAAATGGGTTTTTGCAAAGTTCTTTCTTGTGTCTCTCTTTCAGCAGTGGGGTCATTCCATACTATTTGGGTCTGCAAGGATGGTGTAGACTGAAATTGTTCTTCAGGTCAGCTTGTAGATTTAACTATTGTAAAAGGTGCTTTCCGTTCAAACCAACTTTTGACCAGTAGGGAATTAGGGAATTATTGAAATCTAAAGTGTATGTCACTGTAGCAGCTGGTGTAGGTGTCAAATATTAATATATTTATACATTTCAAACTCAAAATGAATTTGTAGGTTTGTATTTAGAAATGTGTCCTTGTAGTGTGTACACACTATTATTGCCTATGAGGACAATATGAATAGATTGGAACGTTTTTCAAATTCCCTAATCCAGGAATGGTAAACTGGTAGATCTACATAAATGAGGACAATAAGAAACAATAACAGTACTGGAATTGTTAATGCTTCAGTATAATGAGATATTGAATTAATTCAAAGTCCCTCCCCACATTCTATAACCCCTCCCTACATACACACACAACCCTCAACTGGACAAATCTATAACCACTCCCCCCACATGTTCACACAACCCTCAACTGGACAAATCTATAACCCCTCCCCCCACATGTTCACACAACCCTCAACTGGACAAATCTATTACTCCTCCCC